>SZWC01003386.1:1624-24305 GCA_023375785.1 Penium margaritaceum
GCTCGGCCGTGGCGAACATGGCGGTTGTCTGAAAGCGCGGGATAAAGAAGTGGTAAGGGAAAGCGAGAGAGTATGAGGAGGCGTTACGAGAGAGAGAAAAGGCAATGCGACTATGGCGAGGTAAGAGAATGCAGGCGCCTCGAAGCTGGTCAGTCGGTGAATTCCGGTATTGGCTGTTTGGCTTTTCAAGTTTCTGAATTGGTTTTCGATTTAGCTACCTACCCCGACTCCCTCCTCCGTTCTCACTCGCCGACCCCGCGGGCGGTGAAGTGGGGGAAAGCGGAAAGGGGGAAGGCTGGCATGGCGAGGCCTAGGGGTCGTGACTCTGCACGGCAACCCAAGTGTGACCCGGTGAGCGCGTTTTGGAGAGGTGGTCCTCTGTCTTACTTCACACCATGGCTTCACCTCGACCATCTTAGACCACTGCTTCGCGCCCCAACTGCGTCATCCGCCATGTGGCCCAATGGCGGCTGAAGGTTGACCTCCTCCGGAGAAAGAGAGGGCGAGGGAGAGGATGCGCTGGGAGAGAATTCGGCGTACGAGAGAGAGAGAGAGAGGATGAGTGGTCGGCATTCCGTTCTGTGGAAGGGAGCGCTCGAATGCCGCAGGGGGATTGGGATACATGCATGCCGCCGCCGACCATGTCAAGAAAGGCCCATGCACTTGAACGCAAGGAAGGCTCTCCTTGGGGTGGCCATGGTGCTCGACGGGGAAACGATCGTTCCGGCGATTGTTGCCAACAAATGACGACGATTATCACGAAGTGGCTCGTAATGTAAGTCACAGATGACGACAGCATGATGGTAAATCGATGGTGACATCGATTCCGGTGACCATGATTCAGATGGTGAAGATCAGCATATTGTCGAAAAAATGATACTTGAAGCGTACCTAACAAAATTCAACACAAAACTACTGATCCATCCCGGATTAAAAAACGAACTATCCTCACAGAGGACAGAGAATGCAAAACTGGACCATGCATAAGATGGAATACCAAAAAGTCACCCTGAATATATGGCATCTCGCACCCATTGAAAGCATCCTACAACTGAACATGCCACGTCAACTGAAAAATTCATTCTACTTTCCATAGCGTGTTCATACTACCCGAAGCAACCTTCTCACAACATCTCTTCATCTCTACATCCTCGTGGGTTAGGGTCCACAAGAAGTGTCTTGTGAGCAAGATTCCTTCATGTGAAAGAACTTCACCTCTGAATCACCATTCAAATATTTCGGCCCCACAACAAGCCACGTCCACGCAATGTACAATAAGTTTGGTGGTGGTTGTTTCGTACCAGACGTACACAAGTCCCTTATCTTTCAGAATGGACATTTTTGTTATTGCAAAAAGAACTCATCGCGATGAAAAACTACAATGTTCACTCCCACAATCGTAGGAAAATTGGCAAACTACCCCCACCTCTAGCAATTCTTCCTCAACCTTCTCACAACTTTGACTCCCCTTGCGAATCTGCGACATAAGTATCACAACCTTTCGGACGACTTCTCAACACACTAAGACGAATCCGAATCAATAAAGGTGCATCTCACATCTCCATGGTTTATTCTCAAAGACATCCTAATTCTCGATGAACCTTCTCAAATCCCCACTCACGATCCGACCACGCACACGTCACTCAACAGTTAACCTAACAACCCCGACTTTTTCTCATTCGTAACTCGACACTTAAAAACATGTTGGATCATTTCGACACTTGTAATCAAAGTACACTTACCGCTGGTTATAATGTGCTCAAGTTTCCCAAACTCTAAATTGTGTTCTACAACTTCTACTTATTCAACATCTACGCTCCATTCGGCATAACACTCGGTAACAAAGCAGAGCCGTGACAAAGAGGCATCCGACTCCTTCACCCACCCTAAGGAGTACCTTGTACAAACTATCAACGCATCTAACACGTCAAGACTTTACAGACTTAACGGTTGCAACATGAGGAAAGCGAGAACAACCGACAACCAGCAACTAGTCTTAAATGGTCGTTTTGGTAATGGAACAACAGAACGTGCCTATAGACACGAACCCTCAAGTAACAAAAAATGTTTGTTGTGGCAGGATATGCAATAACTGAGTCAACCCCTACAACTTTGACGACCAAACTAGTCGTGGAGCCAACGGTAGTAAACCAGCCACCCTCTCCCACAACCTCAACAACGGCAAGAAGAATGACAGGTGGCACAAAACGGTAAGTGCAAATCAACAAAGAGTTAGGAATCAAAATCTTTGTGCTCTGGGGGATCAAGAGTCATCTGCTTCAAAAGGTCAACATTGCGATTGATTAATCTAGTAATGTAAGCACGAAAGAGGTGATGCACATCCACATGAATTCCTAACTATTAAGAAAACTAAATGCTTTTGTAACTCCGTAAATACCGTGTAATCTTCTAAGATTCAAATGGACTAAGGATTCAGATGTGCCAAAAGTTTTGGAGGTGTACTTCATTGTTTCTCACGTTAACAAAAATAAAAAAATGTTTATCTTGTAGCAAAGCTTTTCCTTGGCACGATGTTAAGTGGGTGGTCAGATTTAAAGACCATCCCATGTCACCATATGCCGCACGATTACTGTTTGTAAGTGGCATCTTTAATGAGATGTGGATGTCTATGGAGTATCAGGCGTTGAACAACACTACCATCAAGAACCGCTACCCTCCTCCCCAAGCTCACGTGCTTTTTGACCAACATCAAGAGGCTTGAATTTTCAATAGAGTCAACTTATGGAAAACAAATCAATTAATATGTAAGAAAAACATCACTTATGAAGACGGCGTTTCAAACTCAATACGGGCATTTTGAGTTCATGATCATGACGTTCATCCAAACGAATTCCTTACAACGTTGATGGGGATAATGAACAACATTTTCTACCCATGCCTTAAAAATTTTATGATGGTGTACCTCCACCACATTCTGCTATACACCCGCACCTAGGAGGAGCACGTTGGACATCTTTAAAAAGTTCTCCAAGTTTTATGCAGAGATATATATTTCAAAAAACTTTCAAAGAGTGACTTTTACTATTGTTTAATTGAGTTTTGGGGTCACATTATCAGTTTTGGGCGAATCACCATGTGACCAAAAGAAGTGCCGGTAGTCGTAAATTGGCCAATGCCAACCAACATTTTTGATGTTCAAGTTTTCCTTTGCTTCTACAATTACAAATGCCATTCAATACAAGATTACGCCTAAGGGTCAAGGCCTCTCTCTAACCTCACTTTAGGAGAAAATGAGTACCCGTGGGAAGACAACGAATAAGAAGGTTTCGCAGCTTTTTGGAACACTCTGACTTTGGCATCGGCCCTTCAATAAGCCAATCCAATGGTGAATAACAAAATGGCTCCAAAAGTGTTAGACCAAGCCATTGGGAAAGTCTTGTGGGAAGACCATGGCAAAAGCAAGCAACCAATCGCATACAAGTCTCAAAAGCTACAAGGACAAAAATCGACTACGTCATACACAACAACAAGATGTTGGTTGTGATACATGAATTCAAGTCATTTTGGTGTTACCTAGAGTTTCATGCATGCATCGTGCGCATCGACTATCATGCATTCACATAGCCAAAGAAGTAACCAAACCTTAATCGACATCAAACCCAATGGATGGAGTTCCTTGAATCTCGGTCCAGGTATGATATCAAGTACTAGCCATGGAGAATCAATTTGGTGGATGCACTCAGGCATCGCCAGATTTAATACTAGGAGTGGTTATAACACAGCCACAATGAGGAAAACATCTTGAGCGCCATTTGCAGAAGGCTACAACTAACGCAAGGGATACAAAAAGTCTAAAATGTGGTAAAGTGCACCCTATGGGGGATACCAATTGACTTGCCAGGTGGTTGTTCTTGCAAACGACATACTTGGCCATTTGCCTCTCAAAAACTGCCACGGCATAGGACCAAGTGGGCATGTTAGTGAAAAAAGACCCTGGAAGAAGATGGCAAAACATTTGAAATAAGAAGAGGTGCAATCTAACGTAGCCAACTTGTGCAGAATGTAAAACAAGTGGTAGCGACAAAAATCTTGTTGCATACAGCAACAAAGACTTTTACAAATACATCATATTCCTACGGAACAATGGTGTGACATATCCATGGACTTTTTTGTACAAATTCCACTCTTACTTCAAGGATACAATGCAATCCTTGTCCTTGTTGATAAGTTTTCCAGAACTTCCAATTTTATCCCCACTTCATTCACCATCACTACCAAAGGAGTACCACGACTATTTTGAAACAACATCGTGCAGCTACACGGCGTACTAAGACCCATCACATGGGACAGGGATAATCCATTCACTTTCTATTCAAACACAAATTGATCACTCCCTACGGTTGTACAATTCAAATTTTTAACGCGTTTCATCCTTAAACTAACAGTGAAATAAAGCGATCCAAAGCAATGCTCCAATAGCTTCACAAATCACTTTTCAAACCTCACAAGATTGATTTGGCAGAAAAACACCCAATCCCAAAAGTCATTTACAATGTGAAGGTTTAAACAGCAACATGTGAAGCAACTTTTCAAGTGGTGTATGGCAAACTTCTTGCCACACCACCTAAACTACAAAGTCCCAACAACATTCTCATGGACAGCATTCAAGGAGAAGACTTCTCCCTCATGCTACAGGAAGTAAGGCAAATCCTTGCCAAGACACGAACAAGAATCAAATAAGAAGCTCACCGATAAAGTATCAAGGATATATTTGCCGCTTCACATGAAGTCCTTCTTAGTTCAGCTAACATTGGAGTCCATGGAGCTGACTTTTCAATGCTCAAACCCCGGTAGTAAGGACCGTTTTAGATGAAGTGCATCCAAATCCCCATGGTATCCCACTTCAAACTCCTTCAAACTATGCAATTTGATCAAGTATTCCATGCAAGTGGACTCAAGTACTACCAAGACCCAAGAGAGAACTACCCTAGTGCGATGTCCCTGCCCCTCCTTCCGTTCAAGTGAACAAGGACACAAAGTACGGCATCAAGGAAATTCCTTTCCTATCAAGGATGATGCAAATCAACAAGACATCTTATCAAGTCGAATGACTATAACAAATCGCACAACATCTATGAACCTTGCGATAACCTTGGAGACTTTGATCACTTAATGCATGATGATTACCGAATTCACCAAGCCACACCTATACGCTTGTGAATAAAATGCATATAAAACAGTGGGAAGAGTTACATGCCAACGTACACGAGTCCCTTATCTTTCTGAGTGGGCATTTCATTCATTCCAAAATCATCCCATCATTTTGTAGAAGTGCATTATTCACTCCAACGGTTGAGCACAAGTTGACCAATCGCCCCCGCCTCGAATGAATACTCCCAAATCTTTGAAAGATTTGACCCCTCTCGTGAATCTACAAAAGAAGTACCACAACCTTTCATTCCAATTTTTTACGCACAAAGACCACGAGATTAACAATGATGCATATGGCATCTTCACCATTGGTTCTTCAAGGTGCCTCATTTCTCAAATGGCTTTCTTGAATCTGACCACTCACAACAAGACCTCGCATGCGTCGCTTGAGAATCAATCCAACAACTTCGCTTATGTCTCATTCATAACTCAACACTTGCATGTATATGTTTGATTAGTTTTTAGCTTGTCATTGAAAAAATGTGTTGCTGAAAAAAAATTGCTTGTGTCCCAAATTTTAATCATGCTTTTGCCTTCCAACTTTTACTTGTTCACCATCTTTGCTTTGTTCATCATCATTTTTTTTCATAATACATCAACAAAAATATTTGAAAAGCTGAAAATGGATGTTTTAATGATGATTTTTCGATCACAAATTTTTGAATTTGGCTTTTGTTGTGGAATTAACACAACTATTCTTCCATTTCTTAATGATTCTGGCTAGATTTCTTTTGTTTTAAGGTGTCATTTTTGTAATCTATTGTATAAGGGGTAATCTTCCTATGTTAAAATTCATATAAATCTATCTTGCTAGGATATCGTAGAGGGTTAAACTTTGAAAGGGTGAAAATTTCCATGCTCACCTAGTGAGGGCAATGTTCTTATTTGAAAATGTATGAATTTTACTTAAACAAACACTTTCTTGTTCAAAAATCCGTGTAATCTTTTCAATATTGTGCGTGATGGTTTATTTAAAAAAAAAACAAAGTTTTGTTTTACATAAACTCTATTAAAAAAACTAGTTGTGTGTAAAAGTCATCAACTAAAACGTTTTATGCAAATCAAATCCTCACGGAGAAGATCTTGGTCATCATTTCACAATTAAGGACTTAGTGAATAATTCTCCCAAAACATTGTATTAAGGAGGGATCGAAATTGCAAAATTATTCTAATGAATATACCAAAACCTTTATTGTTTTCACTTTGTATAGTAACATTCACTTTTAGGTTCGACTTTCTTTCATTCAATTATTCATTTGAAATTAGTTTAGAATACTATTTAAAGAAATGTAATCTTGTTTCACCTATCATTAGAGTTTTTTTTGTAGAAAGAACATGCAAATGAAACATGCATTAATATCTCAAAACAGACGGAATAGGTTGTAAAAACGTTTCATACATGTGATGATGTTTTCAAAGTGAATACATTCTTTGAGGAAATTCAAATATATTTTATCTAGTTTTATATTAGTTCTCTGGTCATATATTTTACATTAGAAATGATGAAAACATTGCATGGAATTCGTTTCTAAAAAATCTGAAATAATGAGTTTAAATCATTTCAAGCAGAATATAAACACAAATTGAATAATTAAATGTTAAATACAATTGTTATATCAAAGTATGTTTTTGTTTAGTTTAGCGAATTTTTAGTGTGCCGTATTATGGAATCGTTGAAGAAGAATTTTTGTGGAATTTTCCATACAAAATGTAAGCTTGACAAACATGAAATATATTTTGATACATGAAAAAGTACATTTTCTCAAATTAACATGATGTCATTATTTTATTTTCCATTCATCCTTCTGAATTTAGAAATTTAGAGTCCTTTCTTCCCCCATTTTCAGTCGTTTTTTAACGGAAATATTTGCTACACAAGTGGAATGATTACCTTTGTGATTAACTTTGAAGGAAATCATGTAGAAGAATTTTTGTGTGGTTTGTGATAATGCGAAGAACATATGCATGTGAACTATAATAAGTTTTTTCATTTTCCATAGTGGAAGTTATGGTTGGTTTGCCAATGATTGTTAGAATGTGCTTGCGTTTCACTTAGAAAGTCACAAACATCGTTTTCTTGACGGCTGGACCCAGATTGGAACCATATCCTTTGGTTCTGCACGTTTGTATGGAATGTAATATGACTTGGTTTTCGTTCCTGTTTCTTAATTTCGACCCAAAATGTAGAATCCTGACGGTTTGGGGCAGAAATGGTGGGACCGCTATTGGACTCGGGTACCTCCACTCACTTGGCAGATGAATCGAATGGCGACGAAACGGTGGAGGTGCACGTGGATGTGGATGAGACTGGATGAGGACGGCGACATTTTTGGGGACGAAATCCAGACGAGCTTGAAGAGACTAATGCCGACTCAGCAGTTCTTGACCTGCCCGGATTTTGGAAGTGGGGATGAAGAGCTCATTTCGGCGACGCACAGAAGTTGCGGGCAGGCAAAGGGTCAGAGTTGAAGATGACACGGTACCCAAGAGACGGCAAGTTTTCGTCGACGTCAGCAGGTCAAGCGCGGCCAGCAGGACTGGTTCGTGATCCTTATAAATGACAATATAGAGTACAAACCATTGAGTCTCATTGAAACATTTCATTTTGTGTACCGCGAAAAAACAGTACCCCTTCAACTTACAGCGTCGTCGGAAACAGAACCATTCCTCGAGACGCGCAAAGAACCCTTGGCAGTGCAAGGAATGCAGAAACCTTTTTTATGACGTATTAGCCTAACGTTCAGATAAGTACAAGAATGACTTCAATAGATTAGACAACAAACAATGGGTAAAAGATAGCAAATGTGAACATCTTGCTCATGCACTTCATAAAATGTACATACAAGTCTACACCCGCGACGAAAAAATTACTTTCCAACTTTTCCATGTTTCCAAAAGATGACTTCCAAAATAAAGTTGATCGTGAAAACCCCAATGCTCAAGCAAAAACATGTTTTGACATGTTGAGAAAAAGAGAGCCCATTCCAAAATCCACTACACAAAACTTGCATGGTTTTCAGTTGAAAAAAAAAAAAACCTGAGAAAAAAGCTTCTGATTTTCATGAAAAGCAATCCAATCCTTCCATGGATGAATTCATCTATTTTTCATTACAATTATCATTGCATCATTAATGATCCAAAAGTTTCATGATTTGAAAGAGATAATTAACAGCATGATCATTTTAAATTGAAAATTCTTTTCATTTGGAAAAAAATCCTTTCCTTATTCCCACTCTTCCTTAAAGGCAAAGCTTTATAAGATCTTAAGCAAGTACTAAAAATGTCCAAAATCATGACCAATGATTGAATCAACAATTTTGACTTCCTCTCTTTCACTAAAGTCCAAAATGAAAAGTGATCAAGATACTAAACTCCTTTCCATCATCACATTTTCTCAAAAATGCATTTTTCATAATACATATTATTTTCTCCTTAAAAAAATTGAACCAAGGTTTTCAAAACTTCAAATTTGGTCATATGTTTTATGAAATAGTCTTATCCTTAAGCTAGTTTTCCTCCAAGTACAATGAAATGCCCTCAAATGAATTTCAAACCCATCCAATGCTCCTCGCCTCATTTAGCAAAATCATGCAATATCAAGCACAAGAGGAATGAGCACTCAAATGATTAAAAATTACAAGGATTAAACACTTGCAAACTTTTTCATGAACGTTGGAAAAAACGTATCTAACTAGCTACCTAATAAAAACAAAGAACTATGCACCCCAAATCATAACTTTCAATGGTTTGTAATTTGATTTTTGAAGTAAATGTTTCACCCTTAAACGCTTATAAAACCAAAACGCATTTAAAAAGTTTATTATTTAAAATGTCCATTTTTTCATTCGAATTTTTTCACACACTATGTGAAACTTTGTGTGTGATGAATGAAAATCAAAACCAACATAACTGAATTTCACAAAACAAGTCAAACAAAATCAAAAAAAAGATCAGCATTCAATTCATCACTCATAACCTTCACATCACTACATCAAATAAAAAACTTGTGAATGCTACCATCTTTCAATAGACGACAAACATTTTATCCCATGTGTTTTTAGAAAACTGATTCTAGTGACTTATTGACTGAATATCCTTTAATCTCAAAACATTACCATCCATCGATATGAGACAAATAATTTGAAAACAGTTGTGAATCCCTCGTAATCAGAGTTTCATGTGCTTAGCTTATGTGAATTCAAAGTTCTCATCAATATCATGAATGAAATGGATGGAGACCCCACAATCTCTTGAAACCAGAGTACACAAAAGAAATTGTTCTTAAGTTCATGAAAACATAACTAAATTAATATTATCAATCATGTTTAGCGTAACATTACACTTCTAAATTTCTTAAGGATAAATATGCATTTGATAACTAATACAAATACATATAAGATATATTCATTCTTCTAAAGAAAACTTCAATGGATCAAATAAAAATTATACTCACAATAACCGTTCCCATAAATGAGATATTTTGTCAAGGAAACATAGCTACCATGTAGATGAAGATAATAGCTAATATGTTGAAGACCATTTCTTTCCATGAAACAAAACACAACCAAAATAATAGAAGCCAAAAATAATGAAAATTTTCTATATGCTATATTTTGAATAGACACGTTATGAACACTAAGAACAAGATGTTATGAAATAAATGATCTTGAAATTTTACTTCTACAATAATTGATTTATTCATCTAAGCAACGGTCTTTGTAGACGTATAAATGTCTTTTCTCTTACTCATGCATTAAAATTTATTTAAAGTTTCATTTCTTCCCACAACTTATTCATTTCATTTGCAATCCTTCCATCCATTCTTGTATCCCATATATACAAAGCTCGAAAATCCTAATGATATTGGAAAATAAGAATCTCAATCTGTACATCCTATCATAGCTACATGATGAAAAACCCTTCTACTTAGAATGCTCCCAAAGGCGACATCGACTTGTTCAAGAAGTGAATATACTTATGTTAAAAAAATCACGAATTGGATATGAAAAAGCCTTCATGGATTACAAAATGAAGCCAGAAATGCGATATCAACATGTAAGAAACGTGTTTGTAAAATGACGATAAAGACATGGCATCAATCGTTTTGCATGCAAATTTATTAAAATAAGTTGTTTAAGAGAACATGAAACTTATACATAATAGTTCATATACTTAAACTAAGTAATTAATACAAGGTCCATATTTTGATGATGAAAGTGATAACACAATTTCTACAACATGAGGACAAATAAAGATGTAATCAGCTTTTTTAACAAACAGAAGAAACAAAACTTGTGTTCAGATGAGTATATTCTTCCTTAAAATAATTCATTGAGCACTTGAAAGTACAACATGAAAAAAGGGAGATGTTATTAATTCTAATGAGACATGCTCTACATTCCGAAATTCACATTTCACATATCAATCACACATCATATGAATGTATAAAGAACTTTGTAGGCCATTAATTTTCATGAGTGACGTATAACTTATTTTTCATTATTTTCTCATTCAAAATCATCATTCTGGTTTTTCTGCCTTTCAAATAGATTTACCTTTAAGTATTATATTTACTGAAATCATCTAAATGACATCTCTTAAAGTCCTTTAAAATGAAATGCCTATACGTTTCCATTTACATGTGCATATGAAACTTCATGTGATAATGCATGATGAATCTAAATGTGAACCATCTTTAATAAAAAGTCTTTTTCTTTGAGGTGAGGGCAAGATTCTACATGACGATAACCTTACCAGCCGCCAAGATATTCCTCGGCTTTGAGGATAGGTAGGTCCGGAAAGCTCCTCTTTCAAGAAACTACTTCCAAAACATGTGACGGCAAGCGATGACCACCCATTTCGTTGGCTAGTCCATCTGGTGAGTAGATTACCACGACATGACGTTAAAGCCCTACGGTGTAAGCCGCCTTATCAAGGACATTGCAAGCGCCATGAGAATTGGAAAATCAATGCTTTCTCATATCTCTTTGCATTGAGTTCACGTAGGACTTTTAGCGTTGGTCATGCAAGACAAAACAGCTCCTAACATCAAACCATCATGAATATTGCAAACCTAACGAGGCCTGTACCAAGAAAACAAATATTTCAATGTATTCTTAAGCGCTTACAGCCTGAATTATCGTGGCGTCAAAGAAACCTGTCCAACCGATGAGTTCAAAGTAAAACATCAACCACCACAACTAGGTTTATGTCTCTGGTAGGCTACGAACCAGGTAGGTTCAAATGTTTGATGTGAATACGAGCAAAACACCTCGTATAAGGAGAGAGAGGCAACAAGGATTATTTTGTCAATTCATCTTTTAGGTTACTGAAAACTTTCTCATCTATGACAAGTGAAGAATTTTGTTTAATGTCAGGCAACATGAAATAATTCACAATGTTTCCATCTCCATGTTTCCTCTCAACTTAGGCAATTGACAAATACTGTTTAAGCATCAAAGAGAAGTTTTCATTTTTTTGCATGTGTTTTTGGCTTTATCCCAAATGAAGTCACTTTTATATCTCCTTTTCCGTAGGTTTTGTCATGTTAGTACTTCTCTTTTGTGTCCATAGCGTCCCTTTTGTGTGTGCGGCATATGCAATGCAATGACAAGGAATTTATGCAAGACCTCAGGTACAACATTGACGTGTGCCATCAAACCTCGTCGCGTAGTTACTACACTTGTTGACATCGAAAGTTGAAGTTCAAAATTAAACGTCTCAACTTCAAACTTTGTTTGTCACGCACATGGCCGAGGTCATGACGGACCTCTCGAGAAAACAATGGCCTCGTGTAAAACATGGAATTACTCTTCTATCCTTATGTTTCATCCATATAGCTACATAACTGGTTTTCTTCATATTTCCCACTTTTGGCTACAACCTTTTAGATACTTGTATGTAAAAAATGGAAATAAGTAGAAATATTTTCCTTGTTTTCTTTTTTTGAGATTTATTAAATAAAGGAAATTCTTTTCCACATAATCAAGATGATATGACCATAATGACCATGTTTGAAGAATGAGAAAAATAGATGAAAACTTTCGTTACCTTGTTCTTATCTAGTTTATGGAAATAGTTTATCATATTCATGTTTTTATATTACAATGATTATCAACACATGTAAAATAATGTGCTTTTGCACATAGCCATTTCCACATGATTTGACTAGGCGTCCCTTGTTGGTCGCCAATGGGATAAGAGGTCTTAATGAAAAAATACCCTAAAACACTTTGGTTTTGGCCCATTTAGCCAAAGATCACCTAAACTTTATGCATTATGCATTCATATCACACCATCAATACTTGAGTTTAGTGTATCGATGTTAAGGCTTCTCACTCCTATGTGTGGCAAATACAGTGCACGGCTAGCGCCACTTGGAACAAGCTAGGGCTAATGACTTGTGGTTGGTTGGAGAGGATGGCTTCATGATCAGAGACCTTGAATCATTATGGTGTTGGCTTCGTTAGCCAAGGACTCCCTCTATTTTAATTTGTTTACGCTATCATTCTAAAACTTCAAAACTGTCCCTATAACATTTGTATACATATTATAACTTTGTTCATCATGGTGTCATAATCTTACTTCCCTTCAGATTGAAACATTCCAATATTTATTTTTAAAGTAAAAACTTAATGTTTTATATATCATTTTAGCGCCCTTCATTGGATTTCATCAGTTTACCCATTTCTTTGAATATTCATACATTAACTGGTTTAGTATTTGGATTGATCAAAACATTTTCATCTTGTTTCATGTCCATTTGTGTTTCACTAGGAAAAATGTTTCATTTAGTTAAATGGAATTCTTAGTGATTAAATCCATTCTATAAATTTGGTGTGAACCTTTTGATGAATTAGTTTCATGAACCTCAATCTAAGATTTTTTCATGTTGAATTAATGAATCCTAATTATTCTTAAACATTTGCTCATTTTACTCTTTCTCTTTCTTTGATATCATGCTTTGTAGGTTATATACATGACATAACATTCTTTATCATGTTATGGATTACTTTTACATCAATATCAAAAGATTTCTTATTTAGGTTTATTCTTGATATAAACATCAATGATGGTTGAGGATCATTCTTTGACGTGATTGAGAAATGAGAAGTTTTCTTTTCAAGTTTTGTTTTTGGTTGAGGTTGAAAATCGAATCAAATTTCTATACTTGAAAAAGATAAAATTGTAATTTATGTTTCTTTTTTCATGCGTTTCCATGTTTTGTGAATTTTCTAAGTATAGTGGAGTGTTATTGTGACTTACGTGAATGGCAATGAATATGAAGATACTATCGAATGTGTTGTGATGTGGAATTGTGTAGCAAGGACTAAGTTCCTTCTTCCAAAATATCGTTCCTCATGTAACAAGCAAATAAACAACTCATTCGTTAATCATTGGAAATAGTAGATTCCTAAAAATAAAGCATTCGGTTTTATTAAAGTTTTGAGTCTCATTTATAAACAAAACACACACATAATGGCTAAAGAAATTGTTTTGCCACTTCTCTTTGTGTAGAGAAGGAGAATTGCCTTGCTAGGCCTTCATTGTTATCGATGCAATGGACATCGATCGAGTAGTGTCTTCTAAGTAGAGAGACCTTCAGATGGTCAAGGCTTACTGATTATTAGGCTAGTACAATGCTACAAGGCTAACATTTGTCTCCATATAAAATCACATAAGACTTGGACTAATTTGCTTTTTACATTCTAAGTTTTGCAAGGTTGTGACACAAAAGATGAGTCATGTAGAGTTCATGAGTTATGCCAAAATCAATGTGTGTCTTTCTTGTGGACTTCACAGATTGACCGCCTTGCTTGTTTGTAGAAGCTTCCTCATATGTATGGTTAAGTTTCCTCATTTTTGTGGTTCTTCAATCATGGAGCTTCTCACGCGCTAGTGAGAGGCATACATTGTAGTAGTCATAATAACTTCATCCTTTCCCTTCTCACTCATTGTTGTGGGAAATTGATGTATGTAGCCATAATCCTTGTTTCTTGTCTCAACACTCAACCCTTGTAAGTGGTATGCTGTGACGAATGATGACTCGTGGCCATAAACAATTTTGTAGATGGTCTCTCTTATGGAGCTAAAACAATGCCTACTTATTCATGCCTTATCTAGCTAGGGTCCACTTTGTGACAGCTCTTGGTCTACGTGTGTAAGTGCTAGTCATTGCTACAATCAAGCCATGTAAATAGCCCAGTTATGCCACACTCTTTTTTACAATCTAGGCCTTGTATTTGTGGATGCGGGAAGATATCTGGACTCCTTAGTGGAATCTATCCAAAACATTCACTTGAAATGAACCAATAAAATTCTTACTTTAAGTATCTTTATCCAATTGAAGACGTAATTGTGCCATTTCCAAGCATGAACTTGTAGTCATTGCACCCATGAAGAGAGTGGATGTTTATGTTGGATTAAATTTTTGGCTTGTTATGAGCTTAATTTGTGCAAAGATTTCAGATATGCATTAGTTTGTATGTAATCGTTTTTTTACTTTCTCTAAACTCTATAGAATAGCATGTAGAATGTGTGGTGAAAATGGAATAGTTTCATCATTTCCATGTATCATGATGGTACCTTGGAACTGCACTTTATTAATTCTAGTATTAGCTTTAATCATAATTCTTAAGAAAGAATTTGGATTAGATTTTCCACCTAAAGTTTTGTTTTCATCTTTACTAGCATACTTCATGAATTTTGTCAAAAATACCTTGTTCAAACATACTATTCTAAATAATTCCACTTTTATTTTTCATTAATTGTTTTTTGCTTAATGGAAAATAAATAAACCCGATTTTTGAAGATGAAATGCAATATAGGTGGACGTTTTGTGACGTGGATAATGTTGAAATATTTACTGTTCACGCACGAATATGAGATATGTTGCATTGTGTGCTCATTCCTCATAAACATCTTTCTCATATTCATTTTTATGTAATGTGGAAATGTGTGTTTTGAAATCTGATGTTTTAAAAGTAAGATACTGAAACTTTCCTTGAGCAGATTGTAATGTTTCTTTTGTTAGTGTTTCAATTTGTTTCTCTTTTGAACTTCTTTAACAATTTTTTTTTTGCTTCATTTACATATGGCTCAATGTTAATATACTTTTCAAAGTTAATTTTAGTGTTATCAGGAGACGAGTGTGCTGATAACACTAAACTTAACGTCTTCTTGTTTTTTCTTTTTCCAAGGTGTTCCATTTGACTAATGGTGCCAGCCGTGTAAGTTTTTGGTTTATTGGTCGCCGATAGTGAGGTTGCCTTTCTTTGTATCGTTGTGTGCGGCTTACATCAGCTTTGTCTATGTGCGGATAGGCGCATTCCCTGGGTCCTGCATACGGCCTTCCCGTAGTCCAGCCAGCCGCGCGGAGTAGCTGTCATTCCTTTAAAATATGGACAGCAGGTAAGTCAAGCAGACCAGTGCACTCTCAATTCAAGTGAACAAGTGCACTCGCTTTCTAGGTTCATTCTCTCTCCAGTTGTCAACGACCACAAGGCGGTCCAGAGTGGCTCTGACGTGGATTGCTGTGAATCGTGTTCATTTGATTCAGAAACGACAACCATGGCTGCCATCGCAATCTTATCGATCAAGATCGCCTACATTCCTGCCGTCGATGAACTGCATGATACTACTTGTGACGCTCGCAGTCCCTGAAAACTCGGAATCATCTGACAAGGCCACCAGTGCTGCTTGCAGCAGTGATTACCGCTAGGCTGTCCTGGACGGTATGATGTTGCTCAACGGAAAGAACCTGGACGATGGCACAAAAGCACGTACACCGTTTTCAATTTTCATGTGTACCTGGAGGTTGTCCCTTGGGCAGCCCGTCGGGGATCTGTTAGCGCAAGAGAAAACGACGGTGAGAAAAGGAAGGGCGAACCCCCTACTGCCGAGAGAAAGGTCTCACCCGCTGCTAGCTCACGGCGCAGGGAGGTCGATTACTGGAAATCCGAATCGCTTCCTGCTAACAGGATTGGTGTCAAGCCGACCGCAACGTTTCACCACCGCAACTTCCGTGGAGCGCTATCCAACCTTCCGCTCATCTAGCCGGAGATTGCGCAAATTTCCGTCAAGATACCACAAATAGCGGGGAAATCACCCTCTGTAGTAGTTGTTGAACGCTCTACAAACAGCTGCGCTTTTTAGACTTTACTCATAGGGAACTACCTCAGCACCATTAGTCACCTGGACGCTGACCCCAGAAGCTTTGGAAAAAGCAATTCAGATCCTTACACAAGTGGGGTGAGATTGCCCCGCGGATTCAACCCCCTGCCCCAAAAATTTATTATGAATCTAAAATTCCTGTATCATGAGGTGGAAAACCCCATGTCCACCCCATTTCTGTTGAACAATCACAAACCCCTCCTTCCAGGTGCTTATGACCGTTCGGGGGCTAAGGGGAGTTGTGTTGGGTTCATTTGGGGGCTATTAAACTCCCCATATTTTTTAGGGGAACCTACCTCTCCCCATTCCCCTGGGGCACGGCAAGTGCCCACCTAAACATTTAACCCAAACCCCCAAAAGCAATTCATGGTATGGTTTAAACGATGTTTCCATGCAAACCAGGGGGGGTGCGTGTGGACCAAACATAGGAAAACGGTTTTTTTTTCTCAATCTCTTACGAGCAACCACCTTTTTTTCATGTGCAAACCCCCTTGGTGATTTATGAGTTGTATGTTTTGTTTGGGTGAGCCCGTCCAAGACAAATGAGATTGATTGCACTCGGTATATTCAGGTGAAACAAAACGGGTGGTCGCTTTATCGTAGTCTTGGAATGGGAACAAGAGTCGTAATTGAGCTGCCATGGCCCTCCTCCACATCATCCATGAGTGACGCATGTGGTTGGTCAAGGATGGCGTCAAGCTAGGTGTTGCAGCTTCTCAACTGCTGGATAGGGGGTGATAACATTTCAACTCATGAATATGCCAGTTACAAACATTCGATCCCGTGGATACCACAGCTTGAATGCATCGTTATGTTACCGTCAAATGTACGCAGGGCAAATGTATATGATGACGTGATTTGTATATGGCCAAGGAGTGGACATAATCTTTGGCCAACTAGGTCAAAACTACAGTGCTTGAGGGTCTCCGACCCTCAACCCATCCCGTCAAACCGCCCACAGGCCAAGACCTCTAGTCAAGCCACGTGGCGTCGATCGTGCACTTCCCCAGGGCTGCGAGTGGGCCAACCTTAGCATTTGCATGTCGGACTCGAACCCTAACGCCCTGGTACAAATGTAGCGGATCGGACAGGACTACTTGCTGATCAGACCTAAACTGCGGTGCTTGAGTGTCTCCAACCCCCAAACCATCCAGTTCGACCGCACACGGGCGAGGGATCCCCGCTTTGGCCGCTCGGCGTCCACTGCGCACTACATCCAAACACCTTGGTTCGCGGCTCCACTTGATGCAAAGTGACAAGTTCGGATCATGAAAATGGTAACTGCTTGTTCGGAATGCTACTATCTAAAAGATGGAGATTCCAAATCATCATCTCCATGTATAACAACTGGTGATTTCGGTGTATGCCTGTATCAAGCCACAAACATACCAAGAACCACCAACGTTGGAATCTAGTATCCCGTATGCTAAAAATGCCAATCGAATGCCTGAGTGAACAACAATGTACTTCGTCGACGACCGTTGTGTTCTTTCGATATGCTTAACACTGTTTCGCGTAATCGCAGCCTCAATTCTCATGTCTTAACAAAACAGTTTCGGGGGGGTGACCATATACCCATCGATTTTGAGTATAAGTGTAGCGGGAGGGCCGGTTCGGCCCTCCCACCTCGCTGAAGCGAGGGGTGGTTGCGCACCACCCCTCGCGCCAGCGAGGGCTGGCCGGCGGCCAGCACTTCGCTGGCCGCCGGCCAGCTCGCTGCCGGCCGGCTGGACGGCCGGCGGCCGGCTGGACG
Source organism: Penium margaritaceum (assembly GCA_023375785.1). Taxonomy (NCBI): domain Eukaryota; kingdom Viridiplantae; phylum Streptophyta; class Zygnematophyceae; order Desmidiales; family Peniaceae; genus Penium; species Penium margaritaceum. The sequence continues at coordinate 19,722 of SZWC01003386.1, forward strand.
GCCGGCGGCCGGCCAAGTGACCGGCCGGCCACCGGCCGGCCAGCCACCACCCGCCGATCGCGGCCTCAGCCCGATCGGCGGCTGAGAGGCCACGAGGGCCTCGAGGGCGAGGCCTCGTGGCCTTGTGTCCTCGCCCCCCCTCGCCCTCCTTGCAAACGAGCAAGAGAGGACGAGGGATAGGGGGAGCGAGGGTGAGGTCAAATTCAATGGCACGAAATCGCTAGCGTGCCTCGCACGCGACGATTTCGCGCCAGAACGACAAAATATGAATCGAAGTTCGTTTATGACGAACTTCGACATAAAACGAACGAAATAACTCGTGCGAACACACGAGTTCGAGGTAAAAACCCTTGGTTTGGGTCCCAAAACCAGGGGTTTGGTTAAAAACGGAAATGGGCCTCCGGAGACTCGAAGTATTCGAGTCTCCCTGCTCTGGGTCGTTGATGACGATTGCCCCTCAGTCTTGCGAAGGGGGTAAATCCCTGACGCAGACTGAGAATGCCATTCTGCGAACTCCGACGACGACTTCAGAGCAGGAGCTAGAGACTCAGCCCGTTACAGTGGTATCAGAGCGAGACGACCCTCGCGACCAAGGGTTCGACGGAAACGGCGGCTACGACATAGATAAAACGCCGCCGGCAGCTACAAGCAGCAGCAGAAACGCCAGAAGGGACTACGGCATCAATACTTCACCGATTGAAGTGTCGTAAAGTGCGTTGCAGAGCTGGAAGAAAATCCTACTTGTTGGAGCCACTTCCTTCCAGCCTCTCCACACTTCCAAGAGGCTAGGAGGATTTTTGTGGGGCAGGTTGGGGAGTTCCCAACTCTAAAACCACAAAATCCTCCTCATTTTCAAGGCTCCCTCAAACCTCCTTCATCTAAAAATTGGGACAGCGTCCCTCCCCAAGCTTAGGGACTCTCACGACCTGAGAGCACCTTAAAAAGGAGGGTGACAACTTTGGGACTTTTGGCGGCCCACCCAACGCCGCCAGCTCAAGGAGGACGCCGCCAAAGGGCGCAAGACGCGCAAAGAAGACTCAAGAGGAGGCCAAGGAAGACAAGAAGATAGGAAGAAGACAAGAAGTTAGAAGAAGGATAGGAGGAATTGCTAGGGATTGTGTAATTCATCTCCTATTGTTTGTCCTAGCTTTGTGAGCGGTACTCACACTTCTTGTCAATTCCTTGTATTGTAACTTTCTGTTTTCCTAGGTACTAGTGCTTGCCAATCGCCGTGAGTCACGGCTTAGGAAGTCTAGTTCCAAAATCCACGACCTTGTGCCGACGTGGCGGCCTAGGAAAGTAGAGATTGAATTTACAATTGCCTCACCGATCGTGAGAGCAAGGATTTTGTGGGAGGCGATTCCTCCTTAACGTTGTGGGGTGATCCTCACAACGATCTTCACGTACTAGTTGCACAAGCGACGAGATGGCAAGTGCCGGACCATCTAAGGCCAACAAGGGCAAGGTGGTGACGTGCTCACCACACGTCCTTGGCGGACTCCAAGTTTTGGGAGCCGCCGCCGCAAGCACGGTTGCCAACCCAAAGGCAACCGTACTGCCTAAGGCAACCGTGCCGCCTAAGGCAACCGCACCGCCTAAGGCAACCGTGCCGCCTAATGCAACCGACGCCAACCTCGGCGACACCGAGAAGCGTGCGGAGGCCGCAAAGGTGCTCGACGAGCACGTCGACGCGCACATGGGCGACCCCCATGCGACGGACGACGCGATGGAGGAGGATCTTCCGGAGGAGGACCCCGACGAAGAGCACGACGTCGACGATGGCGAAGGCGATGAGGATCGCGACTATCGCCATTGTCGTGCGACAAACTCGAGCCGATTGCTCAAGAAGGGCAAGACGCCCGCCGCATCGCTTGAAGCTGCCGACGGTAGCGAGACTGTCGAGAGAAGCAAGGGCGTTGAAAGCAGCAACACGGGGAGTTCCCGCGAGAACGAGTCGGACGACGTCGCCGCGAAGGCAATTCACGATGACCGTCGTAAGCTTGCAGATTTCGCTGCCGAGGCCGCAGGCCGACTCAAGATCACCACCGGTGGTGGAGATTCGGCTCCACTCGGAGGAATGGGGGCGGACCCTCCTTCCTACGATGCGGCCGCTATGGGGCAAGGCAGCGCCCACTCGAGCGTCGTCGCCGACGACAGTCTCCTCCGAAAGGTGGGACTCCTTGGAGGCGTGTACGCGAACCGTACCTTCTTGTAGTGGGTAAGGGTGCACGGACAACGCGAGGCCCTGGAGGCTATAGCCGATGCTGTGACGACATCAGAGCTCAAGTTCGCGTTCGCCAACCTCCTGGCCCATGTCGGGCAGAGCATCACGGACCTTGACCGTGATCGCCAGCTGCAGTGCCTGGCCGCCCATGAGGCAAGCCGCCGATGCAACGACCTCGACAAGGCGTTGCAGAGCGTGACCCAGGTGCGGATGCAGCAGCAAGCGCCGCGTGCCGCAGCTGCGGATGCCACTGCCGGTGGTAGCGACGACTTGCCTACCTCGACGACTTCGTTGTCGGTCATGAACACGTCCTTCCTCCATAGTGTGGAGATCTTCCGGAAGGGCGTGAAGTTGACCGACTGGCTGAACCGCATGGAGCACGTTCTACGTGTCCACAAGGCTCCACTCAGCCAGTGGGGCGACCTTGCCACGACGCGGCTTGAAGACAAACTCTTCAAGTACGTGGTCAAGGAGTGGACTACACAGCAGCCGCACCTCGAGTGGTAGCCCATGCCGTGGGAGACTTTCTGCACAATCATGCGTAAGAAGTGCACCCAACGTGAGTAGGCGCAGCGCGCCTTCCACAAGATCAAGGACTTCACGCAGCTGGGCAGCTCGCTCGAATCCTACTTGAGCGAGTTCACCGCACTCATGGAGGAAGCCAAAAGCTTCACCGAGGGCGATGGGACTCAGACGTTCAAGTACCCGGAGTGCATGCTGCTGGAGTACTTTCGTGATGGTATCACCAACAAGAAGCTGAAGGGCAAAACCACCACAACAGCCACTAGCCAAGCTTGGACAAGCTGGAGGGCGTTGCGCGACTACATGAGCGAAGTGTATTCGGCAAACCCGAAACACTACTCTGATGCATGGCCGAACGCGCGTGCACATCAGGGGCGCGACATGCACGTGGACGCTGTTGGGGCTGGTGGGTCAGCCGGACAGCGAGGCGGGGCCAAGGGCAAGCAGCCTGCAAACCCTCCAGCTAAGAAGGCTGGTGGACACAAGGGTCCCAATAACAAGCGCAACCGTGAGAATGACGAGCTGCGGGCGGCGCGTGAGCATCGCAACGCAGCCTTCCGCGAAGGGCTCTACCACAACTGCATGCAGACGGGCCACTTTAGGGCTCAGTGCCCTGAGGCTGCTGGTGGTGGACAAGAGGCCGTGGCGCTAGCTGTAGCAGCGGCACCTTGTGGGGATGGTACAGCAGGAGGCCGCAGACAAGGCCGTGGACAGGGTCGCGGTCGCGGCAATGGGCCCGGCCATGGTAACGGACAGGGCCGTGGGGCGGGTTTTCCCCATCCCTGAGTGGCGTCAGTGGGGACCACTCGGGGGTAAAACTGGATCACGAGTGTGAGTTCATGTTTTCAGACGAGGATGGTAAACAATATGAGTTTTTTGACGAGTTCAAGTTTCTCTGTTGTTTTCTCCCCTCTCATTGAACCTCATTCTGCACTTGCTCATCGTCATTGTCCACTAAATCTTGCATCACCAGACAAGATGCATGACCGAACCTGCTTAGTGGTGGCAACACCAATCACTGTGCAAGAGTTGTGTAACACAGTGATTGAAGCAAACGCCCTCATAGCAATGAGTTCAATCACGTTCGCAGTACCTTTAGTCGACGATTTCGACCCAGGCAAATCTAAAGACTGGAAGGTGCTAGCCGAATTCACACGTGCCCACAAGATGTGGACTCTAGTGGGTGAATCATGGGAGTTGCGACGCCCGTCGTACAGATTCCGTGTTTATCACAAACTCGGCTTACCGTCGTCGAGTCTGTTCGCTCAGAAGAGTGGAGGCAACATGACGATGCAGTTCAAAGGACACCTAGCTGGTGTTCCCGTGAATGTACTTGCTGACACTGGAGGGGACGACTCTTTTGTTAGCCTTGGCTTTACCCGACAAGTTGGCCTGAAGTACGAGCCATCGAATGGCGCAGTTGTTGTCGGTGACAACCGTACGGTACCCGTGATTGGTACTTATAAAGCAAAAATTTGTATCCAAGGGTACACACAGAGTGTCACGTTGAAAGAACTCAACCTTCTTGACCCGTTTGACGTGGTGCTAGGCGATCCCTGGCTCCGTGACATCAAGGCTCTAATGTGCTTTGAATCAAAGCGTTTGATTCTCCGAAAAGGACAACGCCGCTTTACGTTGATTTCGAGTATGGAATTATCACCGACCCGACTCAAAGTCCATGCCAGCTTATCTGCAATGCAGGTGAAGAGACGTATTCAACGAGGTTGTCGATACTTATTGGTTCAGCTGCAGAAAGTGGAGGACGACATGACAGAAGACACGCCACAAGAGATCAGATCTCTATTGGCGGAGTTCTCGGATGTATTCCAAGACCCACC
>SZWC01003386.1:24450-48402 GCA_023375785.1 Penium margaritaceum
ACCCGACTCAAAGTCCATGCCAGCTTGTCTGCAATGCAGGTCAAGAGACGTATTCGACAAGGTTGTCGATACTTCTTGGCTCAGCTGCAGAAAGTGGAGGACAACGTGAAGGAAGACACGCCACAAGAGATAAAATCCCTATTGGCGGAGTTCTCGGATGTATTCCAAGACCCACCAGCTGGGCTTCCACCAGAAAGACACATGGGCCACACGATTCCGCTGCAACCGGAGGCGACTCCTCCGTTCAGACCCATGTATTGCCTTAGTCCAGTAGAAAGGCGAGAGGCCGAACGCCAAATCAAAGAGTACCTTGCAAAAGGATGGATCGAGCCAAGTAGCTCGCCGTACGGTACGCCAATCCTTTTTGTGAACAAAAAGGACGGTGGTTTATGCATGTGCGTGGATTACCGGGCGTTGAACAAGCTGACGGTGAAAAATCGATTCCCCTTACCACGGATTGAGGACCTGTTTGACCAACTCCAAGGCGCAAAAGCATTTTCGTCCTTGGATTTGTCTCAAGGGTACCATCAAATCCGCATCACGGAAGAGGATGTGCCCAAAACCGCATTTCGAACGCACATGGGACACGATCAGTTCCGAGTGTTATGCTTCGGGCTTACAAATGCCCCGGCAACCTTCCAAGGAGAAATGAACCGAACTTTCGCCAAGCAACTCGGCCAGTTTGTCTTGGTTTACCTGGATGACATCCTGGTTTTTTCCAAATCCATGGAAGAGCACATAGAACATCTGCGCAAAGTTCTCACAATCCTTCGGGAACAGAAGTTCTATGCGAAAGTGAGTAAGTGCAAGTTTGCACAAGATAAGCTCGAATACCTTGGATACATCGTCGGCAAGGACGACATCCGTGTTGACCCACGAAAAGTCCAAGCCGTTGTGGATTGGCCATGCCCCAAAAATGTTGGGCAAATTCGGTCTTTCCTCGGCCTTGCAAACTACTTTCGACGGTTTATGCAAGGGTATTCGACCCTGGTAGCACCGCTAACCAGGCTCATGTGAAAAGACGTGCGTTGGGAATGGACATCTGATTGCAAGAACGCTTCTCTCAAAGTCAAAGAGCTTCTATTCACAACGCCCCTCCTAGTTCTTCCGGATCCATCGCAACCGTGGGAGGTTCGATGTGATGCGTCGGTAGTAGGACTTGGAGCCGTCCTCATGCAGAACGGTCACCCAGTTGCGTATGAGAGCCAAAAGCTCATCCCCGCGGAAACGCGGTACACGACTGGGGATCAAGATCTCCTTGCGGTAGTACACGCTTTCAAGATGTGGCGTTGCTACCTAGAGGGTGCTGAGGGGGTGTGACGGTCGTGACCGACCATAATCCATTGGTGTTTTTCCAAACGCAACCGAACCTGTCAAGACGACAGGCGCGTTGGAGCAAATACCTGAGTCGATTCTCGTTCACATGGGAATATCGGCCAGGACGCATCAATGTGACCGATCCACTAAGCCGACTGCCTGTGGAAGTTAAAGCAACCACCGAGGTCAGTGGGTGTTTTATGGCCATCGCAACAGCAACCGTACAACCACGAGATCCCCCTGTACCTCTGTGGCAACCACCACGAGAGATTATCCATTACAACGGTTTTGTAAACGCGATCCGGATGGGATACTGTGTGGATTCTTGGTTTCAAGACTCTCAAAATCTGGACAGGTACGGCTTGGTGGAGGCCGCAGGAATCTTCTGGCACGGAGAACAAGTTGTTGTGCCAAACTCGGGAGACCTTCGAGCAAAGGTTATCTCCCAGTTCCACGACCCACCGGTCGCAGGTCACGTGGGACCCCGAAGGACCGGACAGGCACTCTCGGACCACTATTGGTGGCCAGGGTGGAGTGTCGATGTCCGTAAGTATTGCATGACATGCGACCCATGTCTTCGGAATAAGGCTAGGAACAAGAAGCCTGCGGGACTCCTCCAGCAGCTTCCCATTCCTGGGACTCCATGGGAGTGCGTCAGCATGGACTTCATTACTGGTCTTTCGGACACGGCCCGTGGCCATGATGCAATACTAGTGGTTGTGGATCTTTTGACGAAGATGACACACTTCATTCCTACAACCACTGACGTGAACGCAGAGGAGACCGCTCGTCTCTTCTTTGAGGGCGTCGTAAAGTACCACGGCTTGCCGTTGCGCATTATCTCCGATCGAGATCAAAAATTTGCTAGTAAGTTCTGGCAAAAGATGCACGAGTACTTCGGCAGTGAGTCGCAAATGTCGACAGCATTTCACCCTCAAACTGACGGACAAACAGAGCACATGAATCACACTCTGGAGCAGATGCTCCGCATGTACGTGGACCCTGCCATGCATGATTGGGACGAATTCCTAGCACCAGCAGAGTTTGCGGTGAACAACTCGGTGAACGAGTCCACACAGTTCACACCGTTCGTGTCGAACAGTGGTCGGCATCTAGTGGTACCCTCTTCATTGGAGAAGAGTGGGAGTACATGAGGACAGGTTCCTTCCGCTCAAGCCTTTGCCGAGCGCATCGACTCCCTTTTACAGGAGGTGAAGGGTCACCTTCAAGCAGCTCGGCAGCGACAAAAGGCATATGCCGACAAAGGTCGCCGGGAGGTGTCGTTTGACATCGGTGACAAAGTGCTGCTNTTTTGACGAAGATGACACACTTCATTCCTACAACCACTGACGTGAACGCAGAGGAGACCGCTCGTCTCTTCTTTGAGGGTGTCGTAAAGTACCACGGCTTGCCGTTGCGCATTATCTCCGATCGAGATCAAAAATTTGCTAGTAAGTTCTGGCAAAAGATGCACGAGTACTTCGGCAGTGAGTCGCAAATGTCGACAGCATTTCACCCTCAAACTGACGGACAAACAGAGCGCATGAATCGCACTCTGGAGCAGATGCTCCGCATGTACGTGGACCCTGCCATGCATGATTGGGACGAATTCCTAGCACCAGCAGAGTTTGCGGTGAACAACTCGGTGAACGAGTCCACACAGTTCACACCGTTCGTGTTAAACAGTGGTCGGCATCCAGTGGTACCATCTTCATTGGTGAAGAGTGGGAGTACAGGAGGGCAGGTCCCTTCTGCTGAAGCCTTTTTCGAGCGCATCGACTCCATTTTACAGGAGGCGAAGGGTCACCTTCAAGCAGCTCGGCAGCGACAAAAGGCATATGCCGACAAAGGTCGCCAGGAGGTGTCGTTTGACATCGGTGACAAAGTGTTGCTCAGCACTAAAAACCTTCGGTTGAAGTCGCCAGGGGCAAGAAAACTTCTACCGAAGTGGATTGGGCCATTTCCCATTGTGGCACGCATCGGGCCAGTGGCATACCGATTGCTACTTCCGCCGAGTATGAAGATACATGACGTGTTTCATGTGAGCCTGCTGGCTCCATACACGGCAGAAGGAACCGTTCAGCCACCGCCAGTAGTCTTGGCTGCCGACGGCCAATACGAGGTCCTTTGCCTACTCCAGCACCGAGAGTGTACTCTTCGGTCGCGCGTTGTCAGGGAGTACCTCGTTCATTGGGCCAGTTGTGGACCTGAACATAATTCATGGGAGCCCGAATCTTGGTTGCCCACAGGGGTGGTCAACGAGTACTGGAGCGAGCTTGCAGCTCGCACAGATTGACGCGTGGCAGGAGGTACCACCTGAACGCGGGAAAAGTGAACAACATTCCCACGGGGCAGCATTCATGGACAGCGACCATAGGAGGTTGGGGACGCCCAACATGGTTGTCGCGCGGACGCTCCAGCCTAAAGGGGGGAGGCCGCTAGCCGTGCTGACCTACAAGCTGCAGCTTAGGTCTAAGTACCATGCACGTGTTCATGTTTAGCTGGTGATTGAAAGTATTAGTTTTTTTTCACAATGTTGATGACTCACCGACTGACAATCCTACTTGTTGTTCATGAACCGGGACGGTTCATAATAAGTGGGGAGGAATGTAGCGGGAGGGCCGGTTTGGCCCTCCCACCTCGCTGAAGCGAGGGGTGGTTGCGCACCACCCCTTGCGTCAGCGAGGGCTGGCCGGCGGCCAGCACTTCGCTGGCCGCCGGCCAGCTCGCTGCCGGCCGGCTGGACGGCCGGCGGCCGGCCAAGTGACAGGCCACCGGCCGGCCAGCCACCAGCCGCCAATCGCGGCCTCAGCCCGATCGGCGGCTGAGAGGCCACGAGGGCCTCGAGGGCGAGGCCTCGTGGCCTCGTGCCCTCGCCCCCCCTCGCCCTCCTTGCAAACGAGCAAGAGAGGACGAGGGATAGGGGGAGCGAGGGTGAGGTGAAATTCGCTGGCGCGAAATCGCCAGTGTGCCTCGCACGCGACGATTTTGCGCCAGAATGACAAAACATGAATCGAAGTTCGTTTACGATGAACTTTGACATGAAACGAACGAAATAACTCGTGCAAACACATGAGTTCGAGGTAAAAACCCGCGGTTTGGGTCCCAAAACCAGGGGTTTGGTTAAAAACGGAAATGGGCCTCCAGAGACTCGAAGTATTCGAGTCTCCCTGCTCTGGGTCGTTGATGACGATTGCCCCTCAGTCTTGCGAAGGGGGTGAACCCCTGACGCGGACTGAGAACGCCATTCTGCGAACTCCAACGACGACTTCAGAGCAGGAGCTAGAGACTCAGCCCGTTATAATAAGCCTCCCATATCCAGTGACCGCTCTTTAACAACACCATATCCAGTGAGCAAGCACTTTAACAACGAAACATCCACCAGGCGCAGAAAAACAACGACGTATTACAAAAAAAGCGCTCGAACACCATGCCGTCGCTGCATGAAATGCAGCTTCGGATGGATGACGTCATCACGCCCCTTGAACAATCACAAACCCCACGTTTGAGGTGTTTGTGATTGTTTGAGGGAGGGGTTTGCGTGGGGTTTGAGTGAGGGGTCCGAGACACCCCATGCGTTGAAAGGGAATCTACTGGGCCCCGCTACCGCGGGGCCCAGCACATGCCTGCACAAAAAACAAAACCTTCTACCCTGAATGTAATTTGGGGTTGGGATTGAAGGTGTTTGTCTCAAAAACCTCAGGGGTTTTGTGTGCCATGGGAAAAAAAATTGACATGGGCGTTTTTCGCTGAATCGCGATCGAGCGATGACCCATTTTTTCCATTTTTTTTTCGACGCCCAAACCCCATATTACGATGTAGGGTTTTATGTCTTGCGCGGGCTCCGCCCGCGCAAAACATAGAAAATCCTAAATCGTAATAGGGGGTTTGCGCGTCGAAAAAAATATTCAAAAGAAATGGGTCATCGCTTGATCGCGATCTCGCGAGGGATCGAGGGTCGTGATCGAGCGACGGTCACATGACCCTCCTCGCCATGCTCGATCAACGACACATGTCGCTGATCGCGCATGGCGAGGGAGCCGGATACGTCGTTGTTATACTTTAAACTGCTGGATATGGGGGATATAAAATTCCGCACTTGGATATGGGGTGGTCCGCCCTTCGGGAATGTGGATATCAGAGCTATTTCGCCCAAACAGTTTCCATAAACATCATAACTGCAATAAACATCAAACTACAAACAAGACAATCACAACGGCACTTGCAACTCTCCTTTGCTTCTCTCTTCTGTTTGATTTGTAATCCATGTTGCGTTATTACATTCGTTCAGCGACGGACAAATCGATGCCACCATCATCACGGTTTGCTTCACGTTGCTATGTATTCAATTCTTATGGCCATCGTAACGCCTGTTGTCCCTTCATCACATGGACTTCCGATGGGAGAGTGCTTCCATAATAGTCCACTCCGATCAACCTGGCGACGTTATGGCAACATCCAACTCCAAACCCCAACAGAAGTTTGCCCTCGTCAAGGTGGGGGGTCAAACTTGGCACCCATCATGATTTTATCCTTTTTTAACAAGCTGTTATTTTGCACAATCACATATTCCCGGTTTGGGGGGGGGAAACACCACCCATGGATAATTCTGCATGGAGTATCCACAAGTCTATACCTACTTTTGCAAAAGCGTGAACCATCCCACCACGTGCTAAAAAAAGAAGTCATCCCTATGACACATGTCGTTACCGCTCACCAAGAACCAGAGAAAAAAGTGACAACGTCGACGCCATGTATCATTCTCTATAACATGAGGGCCATTTCAGCCCTCCCTCGTAAAAGCGAAGGGGTGGTCAACAACTACCTTCCGCCATGGTGACGGCTAGTCATCAGCCAGCTGGTAGCCGGTCGGCTCAACGGCCAGAGCTCAATCATGTGACTAACCGGCTACCAGCCGGCTACGTGCTGGCTACCGATCAAGCAAGCCGCTCAATCGGCAGCCCGAAGGCCATGAGGCCTCAAGTGTCGAGGTGAGTGGTCTCAAGCCCTTGTCCTTGTCTTCCCTTTCCCATCTCACAGTGTGAGAAGGTTGAGGGGAGAGAGCGATCAAACAAGTACGCAAGAGATGTAATTCACTAGCACAAAACCTTGCAATAAACTACGCACTGAACGATCTCACTCCAACATGTCAGAAGCAAAACTGGATTTCATTGAGTGCAAACTTTGTACACAAGAATCTTATGCAAACTTATGAGTTCATGGCATCACCTTCTACTTATTAGACGTAGAAAGAGGTGCAAGGTGATAATATGAATGGACCTACGGAGACTGAAAAGTTTCGGGCCTCCTTCCAAGGGTCAATTCAAGAGTGACATGCAAGGAAATGTCCCTTCATCGAGTTGTGAACGCCATTTCGAGATTTCTGACGATGAATTTTGTAAAGAAGATGTAGACACATCCACTACAGTGGTTGTGAATGTGCGTGGAAGCTTCCGAGCGACACAGCTGCTGACTAGGCGTCCGTGCCTGGTCAGTCAGTGACGACAGTCAAGTCGTGCATAGACCGGCAAGGGTCTGGCTAGGAGACACAAGGCAAAGTGTCAAAATGCTTCAATATCATTTGTAGAGAGAAATGACAAATGACTGGTCCATGGCATAAGTACATGCCGCGGCACACTGCGGGTGTCGCACGCGGCAGTGCAAGATCTGTCCTAAAACCGGCGCAAAACCACTGTTTTGGCCGTAACTCTGCGCAGACAAATCAGAACGCAACTCCGTCTTAACCTAGACGTGCAGAATCAAAAGCCGGATGCTACAACTGGTCACAAGCATGCATCCGGCATCAAGCGGTGGACACAATACAAAAACATGCAAATCGGGCCCACAGCCCGTCCACCGATGAACTCCTGTGTACTGCAGAAAACCTGTAGGAGGTCCCGGGTAGCGTCAGGAGCTCTAGAACGGTCATCAGTCAGCCCCATGATGGTAGTCCACCACCAGATGACGCACCGGTGCCTCCAGGGTCTGCATCAGGGATCTGCACGAGTATGGACACGGCCAAGTGGTCATAGTAAACTGTACTGGTCGAAAGGAACGTCACAAATCACAACACTCCCGCATGACCCGATGGTGCGCACGTCCATACACGTGCAGCACTGAGACAAATACAAAACAAGTGCAATGAAAAATGTGACGTGGACACAGACACACCCCACACTCAACCACTCTCAGGCAAGGGGCGAAGTCCAACAAAACAAATGGCCACCAAGAACGTTTTGCGTGCTAGTGCCTTCGTCAAGAAATCAACACGTTGCATGTCAGTGCCAACCCAAATGACGGAGATCACGTGTCGCTCCACAAGATTACGCACAAAGTGGTGCTCAACCGCAATGTGCTTTGTGCGAGCATGAAAGACACCAGAGTTCTCTGCAATGGTAAGAGCACTCTGGTTTTCGCAGCGAAGCACAATGGCGGGTACTGACTTACCAAGCTCATGGAACAGGCGTTGCAGCCATACCGCCTATGCAGCCCCTGCACCTAGAGGAATGTTCTCTACCTCCGATGAGCTACGTGCAATGCAGCCTTGCTTCCCGCTCCGCCAGGACACATTGGTCCCACCGAGCAGGAACACGTAACTGGTGCGACTGCGCCCATCTGAGCTCCAGACCCAGTCGCTATCGGTGTAGTCGTCAACGACCACCGAAAGCGGAGTCCGAGGTACGGTGTGGAGACCATGTACCGCCCCACTCGCACAGCCACGTGAAGGGCTCTAGCGCGTGGAGCCTGCGAAAACTGGACAAGGAAGTTGACGGCAAATGCGATGTTAGGACATGTGGTAGTGGCCAGGTACATCAGAGATCCGATGAGACGGATGTACAGGGTCACATCCACTGTCTCTTCCATGTGTGTGGGATCTTCAACCTTCAGGGCATCCTGTCCAATAAGTGTAAGTGGTGTGGAAGCCGTGGGCACTGTGCCAAGAAGGTTGCTGAAGCGCTCCCCCACAACACGTGCGTATCGGGCCTGATGCAGTAGAAGAGTGCGACGTTTGCGGTCTCGCACGACCTCAATGCCAAGAAACACCGCTGCAAGACCAAGGTCCTTCATCTTGTAGGCAGTCTGGAGGACAGCCTTGACCTCTTTCACGGCCTCCAATGAAGGAGACGCGACCAGAAGGTCGTCGACATAGACCAGGATGGCGGTGAATGGCTCAGGAGTCTGTCGGATGAAGAGAGAGGGATCTGCCTCGCTCTGTACATATCCCGCACGGCTCAGGGTGCCAATACCAAGGAGACTGCTTGAGGCCGTACAAGGACTTGTGCAAGTGCTAGACCTTTTCACCGTCCTCAAAGCCTGGTGGCTCAGCCACATAAATCTCCTCATCCAGAGAGCCATGGAGGAACACATTGTTCACATCCATCTGGTGCAGTTCCCTGTCATGCTGAGCCACTATACCGAACACAGCTCGAGCTGAGGTCATGCGGCTGACAGGGGCAAAGGTGTCAGTGTAATCGATGCCCTCAATCTGAGAGTACCCCTTGATGACCAAGCGAGCCTTGTGGCGTTCCAGTGAGCCATCCGGCTTCACCTTCTTGCGAAAGACCCACTTGACCTGAATAGCCTTCCTCCCAGGTGGAAGGTCGACTAGCTCGTAAACCCCGTGCTCTCGGATGGCGCGGAGCTCATTCTCTCAAGCAGCATGCCATGCGACAGCATCCTGTGACAAGAGAGCTTCCCTCAATGTACCCGGGTCAGGTGCCATAGAGGGAGAGCTCTGCGTGGCAAGAGCCCACGCCTCAGTGCTAGGTGTGACGACCACAGGACTGGCTGATGCATCACAAGCGATATGAAACTCGCGAGTGACCAGGTTGTGCCCTACGGGACACGCTGGATGCACCTCTGTGTGCTCAGTCCGGACACTCTGGCCTAGGGCCTTTATGCCGGGATCACCACTCATGATGCTACGAGTAGAGCGCTTTCACGCATGACCAGACACTCGCTGAGCTTCGGAGTCCAATGATCGAAGGCAACCGCCAGGCTCACGGGAGTTACCCGGGCTCGAGGGGCGCACCTCCGGCTCAGGAATGGGCATAACTGCAGCTGGGGAGGACTGAGGCAAGGGAGCTGGTGATGCCGTGTGAGGAGATGCGGGTGTGGGAGACACATGGCTCTGTGTGACAATAGGAGCAGGTGAGGCAGGTCCACGCACGGAGGCAGGGGTGCTGGCGCACCCAGGTACCGTTGCAGGAGTACGCATAGGTACAGGATCATGGGTACCTCTGGGGCGTGAAGGGAGAGGAGTAGAAGCAGGTGATGATGGAGAGATCTTTGGACCAATAGCGATGATCGCTAGGTCATCAAGCACGAGAGAGGTGGAGGGAGCTCGAATGGACCCATCAGCCTGGCGATCGGTGCTCGCAGGCGTCGCGAAACCTTACACGTGGGAACATGTGTGACGGACAGCGACATGATGGAAGTCAGATCACGGTAGGTGAGGGACTCAAAGAAGAGGGCGTCGTGGGACTCAACAATGCGGCGACGAGTAGTGTCCTCAGTGTACCACACAGAAGCCAAGGATCCCCAGACGCGAGCGAGGTGCAAGTCAGCACGGTGGCCAAACTAGAGCTCATACGGTGTGACGTGGTCCGGAAGAGGACCGTGCGGGAGGCGGTTCCAGACCCAAGTCATGTAGGTAAAGCTTTCAAAGACGAAGGACTCTGGAAGACCGCACTCAGACCGCATCCTCCATGGTGCGGTTCCAGCGCTCAGAAACACCGTTTTGCTGAGGAGTAGAGTGAGCGGAGACCTGGTGAAAGATCCCGTGCTCGACGAAGAAGTTTTCCATCTCACCAGGGAACTCGCTGCCGCGATCCAAGCGGAAGGTGTGCAGCGTGTGGAGAGACTGACGCTCAGCCATCACTAGCCAGAGACAAACCGCAAGAGCGGCATCACTCTTCTGGTGCAGGCTGTAGACCCACCGCATCCGGGTGAAGTCATCAGTCAGGGTCAGGACGTATCGACCCCGATCGGACAGAGACTCGATAGGTAGGGGACCAAGAAGGTCCAAATGAACTAACTCGAGAGGGCAAAGTACACGTGAACGGGAGTCAGGGTAGGTGCAACGATGCATCTTACCCTGAGCGCAAAAGAGGCAGTCGGTCTTGGGCGGCTTCTCGGAAGAAGCCGCGTTAAGAATGAGAACGGAGTGTGTTTGAATGAGCTTTGACACAGTGTCGGAGCCTACATGAAACAGGCGGTGACGAAGCAATCGCTGGTGCTCAGGAGACAGAACACGAGTGACAAAAACACGAGCAAAAAGGGAGGGGGAGCAAGGAGCACAAGTCTGAGAGACACGATACAGGTCATCCACGACAGAGACACGAAGAACAATGCTACGAATGTCAAGTTCAGTCACAGTTGCAAACTCTACAGTGTGCTCCACAGAGAGTCCCATCAGTGTGCAAGCACGTACACAGAGCAAGCTGTGCTCAAGGTCAGGCACAAATAGTACCTCAGAAAGATACAAGGGGCCTGACAGACCATCGAAACGGACAACCCCAACACCCTGGACTGGCAAGAACTGACCAGAGCCTGTGCGGACAGAATGAATGGATGCAAGAGGTCCGAGAACAAAAAAATCACTACGACGACAGGTCATGTGATGAGTGGCACCGGAGTCGATGATCCTAGTGCCATTGGGATCACGACTAGAGGACATCACTATACAACGAGCAAGAGAACACTCGGCCTCGGACGGACGCTGGGTAGCAAGTGGGGAGGAACGACAAAGGGCACAAAGGTGAGCCTCATGAATCCAGTTCGTACAGTCAGGTCCATCGTCATCACATGTTGACTGTGCCCCTCCACGCGAGTCATCCCGAGTCACAAAAATAGACGAACAGACAGTCTGTGAACCACCCAGCTGTGACAACACAATTGCACCTCCCTGAAAGCAAAGCGCCAGAAGGTGTCGAAGCTCGGCGATGGTGCATTCACATGGGTTTGGATCGTCTGTGGCCGCCGGTGGTGAAGCGGGAATTGATGCGGTCGTGGTCGCCGCGCGCCCGGAGGATGTGCTGTTGGACGTAGACCGTAGTGCATGCGCAGCCTGGAGGCCACAATTAATCTGCGCCCAGTGGAGCAGCTACTGGCACTCGGTGTAGAGATGGGTGCCTCCACAGTTGTAGCAGTGAATAGAGTGTCCACTGCTACTGCCCGATGACGGCTACTGCTTCGGCTGTTGCTGGCCCGAGCCACGCCTCCGTCGTCCCTTCTTCCCCTGTGCTACTGCCGCGACACCTTGTATCTGAGTCTGTGTAATCGGGGCAGAAGGGGAGGAGGAAGAAAACATAGAGGATGGAGAAGAAGTCTGCAGGAGGGATGTCGGTGGTGATGCAATGAATGTTGCAGCAATGGAGGTCTCCTTATGCACCATGGCTGCCTCACGGCGGAAGTCACCTAGAGGAAAAGCTGGTGCGCCTGGGGAAGAAGCTGTAGTGAGGCTGAAAAGGGCTCAAGCACGGCATCGCTGTACCACGTGAATACATCTGTGTGCTCAAGGCGAACCCCGAGCATGATCGTGTGGAGCGCCCACAGTTGTGTGCCTCTTGAGGTCCCAAGGCGCGTGTAAATGCGCATGGCGCGTCGCGAGTAGTCGGTTGCAGGCTTGGCAGGCCCCTCGCGAAGGGAGTGAAAGGCACGGATATGCGTAGTGCAAGTGGTGTGTGTCTCTACAACAAGTAGGGACAATGCTAGGTCCCAGCCCCCACGTGGATCTGCGCCGGTGTCTCTGCCCGCCTTGCCAAGGAATGAGTGGAAGTCGACGACGGTCTCGTGCGCCATGGCGTAGAGAAGTCCACGCATTGCCCTAGCCACTGTCAACACCTGACCTCGGTCCGTGGTCTGATACGGACTGTGGTAGTAGGACCACACGCCCTCTGAAGTGGCCCAGACCTGAAAGAAGATCTCCCAGCAGTCAAAGCCGTCCTCAGTGACGTACCGTGGGGACGTCGTCTCGAAGTCCTTGGGTTGCCGCTTCGTAGGGAGAGCAACCACAGGCTAAGAAGGACGAGGGAAGGGAAAGACGCCAGGAAGAGGGAAGTCGCTGGGGTGGAGATCAGGCGACAAACAAAACTCCGGAAAGTGAGATGTGTGTGGAGGCCGAGAGCTTGTCTGTAGCCGGCGGATACGATCCTGAAGCACACGAATATTGTGCTCTGGGGAGTCGCCTTCCATGCCTGGCATGTCTGGATCCTCATCCAAAGGGTCAAGATGTGGCGGGTCGGCTCCAGCTCCTGTCTCCGATGCTGGAGCTGACTGCTGTGTAGAGGGTAGGACCCCGGCTGCTCTCTCAGGAATCTGTCGGTGAGTCGTGGAATGTCCTCAAAGAAGCTCGGTAAGTGTACGGATGGCGTCAGTCTGCTCCCGCTGGAAGCGACGAATCTCGTCCTGCTGGCTGCGGAGGTCCTCAATGGCCTGCGAATGTGGACTCATGATCCCTGAGGAGGAAGAAGAAGGATCTAGTACCCTCTTTCCCTTCTCGTCGGGCAGAGCCATGGTGCCGCTCATCATGGGCCAAGACGTCAACGTGGTCGAATTGCAAAAACGTGAGCGTTTGTCAAGGAGTTGAAGCGGTGGCAACGTTTGGCCCTCCGACCAAAAATTTCACCAAGGCAAGTGCTGACATCAGAAGAAGTTTGCTGACGTCTGCAAGACCTGATGATGTTAGCAAGTAAAAAATGCTGACGTTAGCTCAACCTCCTTTTTTTGTTTTTGTTTTGTTTTGTTGTGTCAACCCTCGCGACTACTGTGCGAGCTGGCGGCCGCTCCGCAGCAACCACGGGAGCTGCGGAAGCTGCGCGGAAGCTGCGCAACAGCTTTCGCTCGGCTGCTACTGCTACTACGTCGTCAGTTGTAGTAGCAGCCGTACGACTGCATGCGAAGCGGCTGCCTGGCCGCTGGGCGCGCGGTTGTGGCAGTAGCCACGTGTTGTTGCTGCTGCTATTGTGCGCTGCGGCTGCTGCACGCTACTGCAGCTACCGCGCGCTGCTACTGCTGCTGCTGCTGCCGCTGCTGCTGCCGCTGCTACTGTTGCCGATGTTGCTACTACGCTGCTGCTGCTGCCGCTGCCGTCGCTGCTGCTGCCACTACTGTTGTATTGCTGCTGTGCTACGGCCGCCACTGCTGTTGTGCTGCGGCCGCCGCTGCTGCTGCTGTCGCCGCTACTACGGCTGCTGTTGCGCTGCTGTTGTGCTGTTGCCACCGCACGCTGCTGCTGTGGTGCTACCGCCGTGCACTACTGCCGCTGCTGTTGCTTCCGCTGCTACTGTGCTACTACTCTGCTGTACTGCTGTTGCTGCTGCTGAATGCTACTGGCGACTGTAGTCTCACGTGGTGATGGTGAGCGATGTCGACGCCGGTCTGCTATCGTCGATGGGTCCCTGTGGATCTGCTGCAGTTGTGGCTCTCACTGCTGCTGCTCTGCTATGTCTCTGCTGCGCTGTTGGGTGAGAACTGTCTCACCGGTCTGATACCATGTGAATATGCGTGGAAGCTTCCTAGCGACACAGCCGCTGACTAGGCGTCAGTGCCTGGTCAGTCGGTGACGACAGTCACAAGTGGCACACACACCGGCAAGGGTATGGCTAGGAGACACAAGACAAAGTGTCAGAATGCTTCAATAGCATTTGTAGGCAAACATATCCGCGCTGCTGTATATGCGTCACGCACCCACCTGGACTGTGGAGCGAGAATCTTGACAAGGGCAGGTGCCTGTTTCGATAGCGAATGTGTAAGAAATATCGAGGAGGCATTTTCATATCTAGTTTATGCCAAGTTCAAAAATTCACTATATCGAAGACCGCTACCCTAGAAGTTGCCGATCCGATATGTCGAACGGAAGGCAATTTTCTCGCAAATTGCAAATCGTGCGTGGCTGAATAGGATACGAGACCCTTTGCAGCAAAGAACGGACTGCCCCTTTGGCCTCGTTCCCTGGCGGGCTTGCCGATAGGAAGATTCCAGCCGTGCGATACACAATAAAGTACATATCGAACGGTCAAAGCCCTAATTCAGTGACCCCATCAGTTTAACGCGGACGCATCCTATGACTCTCTTGGATTGCGACTATTTTTCTGAATTGTTAGCCAACATGATACTCCCATACGACTATTGACAGTTGGCAGATAGGCATCTGACAGAATGACGCCTCCGATACAGGCCTCTCCGCTGCACCAGGAACTTTTGAAGCATTGCGGACTGGCAAAGATAGGCGGGCGTGACTCCGGATTGAAGGTAGGGTCAAAACAGGTACCTCGCGTAGTTTTTTCCAATGACAAATGACAGGTCCATGGCACAAGTACCTGCCACGGTGCACGGCGGGTGTCGCACGCGGCAGTGCAAGATCTGTCCTAAAACCGCCCCAAAACCACTATCTTGGCCGTAACTCTACTCTGACATGTTAGAATGCTATGCCGTCTAAACCTAGACGTGTAGGATCAAAAGCCGGATGCTACGACTGGTCACAAGCATGCATCCGGCATCAAGCGGTGGACACACAATACAAAAACATGCAAATCGGGCCCACAGCCAGTCCATCGATAAACTCTTGTGTGCTGCAAAAAAACTGCAGGAGGTCCCGGGTAGCGTCTGGAGCTCTGGAACGGTCGTCAGTCAGCTCTAGGATGGTAGTCCGCCACCAGATGACGCACCGGTGCCTCCAGGGTCCGCATCAGGGATCTGCACGAGTATGGACACGGCGGAGTGGTCACAGTAAACTGTACAGGTCGACAGGAACGTCACAAATCACAACAATGGTTACCAGAGTGGAAATGACTTTCCACAACTAAGTACACGATGTAAATGTCAGCTATGGAGCAAATCAAATATTGTCGGCAGTTGTTTCAATGACAGAAATGCCGATGGGGGTATGGCATGATTTATGCAATTAAAGGGCTGAGAAAGCTATTGGCAAGTTCAGTTACTCTTCCAACTTGTCTCACCAACACCCTCCCTGGGGAGCTACCTATTTTCCGCGGGCGGGATGGGGAACGCCCATCCCAAACGGCCCTATGTTTTCATCTTTATGATTTCCTGCCCTTCCCTCTTGGGCTTTCAACAACCGAAGGGTATTTTTTTACAACAAAGGAGCTCCAAGGACTAGGAGGATGCCAAGACTAAGGGGGGCGTAGGTGGGAGGAAATTTTGAGGGTGTCCCTGTCTTCGAGGGTTCAAGGAGGACGCTACCGAGGAGGCGCAAGAAGCGCAAAGAAAAGTCAAGCGGAGGCCAAGGGAGGCAGAATAAAATAGCAAAAAGAAGACAAGTGAAGTTGCAAGAATATTCCTCCGTTCCTCATCTACGCTCGTGTAGCGATGTTTAACCGTCTTGTCTGTGTTTCTCTATGGGATTCTAGCCTTGTACCCACCGTTTTGCAAAATATTGTCAGTGTATGAAAGCTATGACAAAAACATATACAAGGGTTACTCATGCAGAAAAAAGAACATGACGTCCAAAAAAGCAAGTAAAACCACAGAGGACGACTGTGAAAAAACAACACTCTCGATGTCCATCACAAAAAAAAGAGAGTATTAAGAAGAGTGTAATACTTTGCCTATCCATTATGACACTGCCAAAGTATGACCATAAGATCGAAACAAAACTGATGCAGGATAAAGGCACGGATTAGGTCTCGCATTCTGACATGTTGCCTTTCATGAAGGAACATGTAACGAGAGTTGACAACGGCTTTCATGCTCATGATGAGGTTATCTTTGTCCATTGTACTCTTTATGGTCCTATGTATGTGTCTCTCCTCCTCACACCTTCTCTCTCCCCCTCTTTAGAGCAAACAGAGGACAAGTTTGTCCCACTAGGCCAAAATCGCTTGAGGGACCCGACCCTTAAGTCATCCCATCCGTTGTCCCACAAGCCAAGACCAGTTCAAACCAGGTGGTGCAGTAGCGCTACATCCCCCCCACACAGCAATGGATTGCCCTCAGTGTCCACAATGGATATCGGGCCCCGATGCTTTGATACCAAAGTTATCAAACGGACGTGAAATCTGGCCCATTGGGCCCAAACCACGGTACTTGAGGGCCTTCAACCCTCAAGTCACCACATCCGTTGCTCCACAGGCCAGGACTTGTTCAAACAATGTGGCTTCCTGGCGCTACAATCTCTCTCTCTCTCTCTCTCTCTCTCTCTCTCCCCCCCCCCCCCCCACTATCTCTTTATCTCTCTCCCATTCTCTCTTTCTTTGTGTTTGTACGCCTTTCGCGTTGCTCGAGTGGCCTCAAGCGAGAAAGGAAGGCAGGGACGACCTCGTTAGCATTTTGGCGTGCGACGCATGATTCAAATGACCACACATGTTTTTCTGATATGCTCAACCGATCCACGACTTGCACAATGGAGGAACGCACAAAGAAGACTATGTGCCATGTGTCTTGTTGTGTGCACAATGAAGAGCGGCACTAGTAGATACCTGTTGGGTATGTTGTTGTCACTGGATAGATTCTATATGTAGCGCCGGCATCTCCTCATGGCTTGTACGGGTCCCTGGCCCTGGGCGGTTGGACAGGATGGATCGAGGGTCAGAGATACTCAGTTACCGCGGTCTTGGCCCAGTTGGCTAAGCTTTCCGCCAGTACCATTGCACTGGTATCAGAGCGTCAGTGTTCGAATCCCACATGTTGACGCCGAGGAAAGCTCATTCCTAGGTGGGAGGGATGTGGTGAGTCTTGCTCCACGTGGCTCGAACATGGTCCCCTGGGCTATGGGCGGGAAAACGGGATGACATGAGGGTTGGACACCCTCAAGTGCCACGGTTTTGGCCCAGTGGGCCAAGCTTCCCATCTGCTCATTACACCACAGCACATGTTCCAATGTTTTTTTGTTATGATATTTGATGGGTCTTCTCTTTTCGACAAACTGTCGAGAAACTCGTTTGCCTTGTGATGTTTCACAACTATGGTCGACCGTTTGTTTATAATGTTGACTATGTTTTGCAAAGAAAGAGGACAGTTGTTGGATCCTTAAATCAAACAACATTGGCTAAACCGTGTTGAGGGGGCCACCACCGCGAGCACAATAGCCGATTCAATAGCAACCGTGTTGTTGAAGGCAACTCGCACTAAACCCAATCAAACTGATAAGCATGTGGAATTCAGAAACGTGCTCGGTGAGCACGTCAACATGCATGTGGACGACTCCCATGGGTCGGAGGAGAACCACCCGAATGGTGACCTCAATGGAAAGAATGACGAATGCGATGAAATTGACGAGGATCTTGACCATGAGTGTTGTCGGAGGGCCAAATCCAGCAGGTCGCTAAAAAAGGGCAAGATGCCCACCAAAGTACAGCAAGGTGTCCATTATAGTAATGACGCCAAAAGTGGCCATGCAAGAAGGTCTCGTAAGCTTGACCCTAACGATACCACCGTAAATTCAATTCACTTTGCTTACCAAAAGCTCATGGAGCTGGCCGCCGAGGCGGCAGGGCGACTAAAAACAAACACTGGCGACAGAAATACAACACCACCTGTAGCAATAGGGGTGAACCCCCCATCCTACAGCGTGGAGACGATGAGGCATTTCCATGCCCCCTCTAGCGTCATGAATGGTGAAAAATTCATTACAAAGGTGGACCTACTTAGGGATGTGTACATGAATAGTACTCTCCTCCGTTGGATGAAGGTAAAAAAGGAGTGCAAGGTTCTTGAGGCTATTGTCAAAGCACCGATAGTATCAGAGCTTAAGACGGTGTTCACCAAGCAACTTGCCCGCCTCCGATACAATACCGCGTATCTTGATCGTGATTGCTACTTCAAATACTGGCCGTCCACAAGATAGCATACCAATGAAAAATGTCGACATGGTGTTTCAAAAAACGGAAGGTGCAACATCGGCCAGAGCACGTCATAGCTGTTGTTGCCACCACTAGCGGCAGTTAGGACCTACTAGCCTCAACGACCCCCAAGCCGGTCATGAGCACTTCTTTCCTCGATAGTATTGACATCTCCCATAAGGGCATGGAGCACACTTCGTGTGTCCATAAAGGTCTACACGGCCAGTGGGACGATCTTCCCACGACACTACTTCAAATGTATACATTTCAGGTATGTGGTACAATGGCCTCACCTATAATGACATCCGATGTCGTGGGAGGCCCACTCGTGTCTCACCTAAGTGTATACACCATCCTCATCAGAGAAGTTGAAAGCTTCATCGCGGACGATGGTACCCATACATTTATGTACCTTAATTACTTGATGCGAGGGTACTTGCGTTATGGTCTTGCCAGCAAGAAGCAAAAGGACAAGACAACCACAACAACAACAAGCCAAGCTAGAGGATGTTGCTGATTAGATGGGTAAGTGTATTTGGAAAACCAAAAGCACTTGGATTTACTGCCAAACACACGTGCGTAACAAGGCTGTGACATGCCCACAGATGCGACAGGGAGTGGAGGGACTGTTGACCAGTAAGGTGAAGCCAAGGACAAGCTATATGTGAACCCCTCCATTCAACAATAGTGGCATGCAAAAGACCCATAACCATAAGCACAGCCGTAATAACAATGAGCTACAAGCTATACGTGAACGTCACAACATTGCCTTCTAAAAATGGCTCTGCTACAACTGCATGAAACCAGGCCACTTTAAGGGTCAATCTCTTCTAGTATTTCTCCTGGTGGACAAGAGGCCACTGCATTGGCTATACCTTCAACACCTTGTGGGGATGGCGTAGCAGGACATCACAAACAGGGCCACGGACAGCGCTATGGCTGTGATGATGGACTCGGTGTGGGAACGGGCAAGGCAACAGTGCGCATTATCTGGACCCTTGAGTGAAGTTAGTGGGGACCACTTGGAGAGGAAAAAGATTACGAATGTGGGTTCATGCTTTTGGATGAGGATGTCAGAAAGTTGATTTTTCTACATGTTGAAAGTTCTTAGTTCTTTCATCCTCTCCTACTTAACCACACTCCAAACTTCCTGGTTGTGATTGTGCACTAAACCTTACGCCTCCAGACGACATCCAAGATTGAGCTTGCTTAGTAGGGGTGATACCGAGCACTGTAGGAATATTGTAATGTAGTGATTGAAAAAAAAATACTTGAGAAAACGAGCCCAGATGCATTTCTCTTATTTTTGGTTGAAAATTCTGACCTAGTCAAATAGAAAGACAAACAGGCACTTGCCAGATTCACACATAGACACAAGATATTGACCTGAGTGGGGGAACACGGGGGATACGGTGTCTGCCATAATGATTCCTTGTTTACCACAATCTTGGCTTACCATTGTCAAGCCATTTCAATCAGCAAACTCAAAGCATCACGGTGATGGATTTTGAAGGACACCAAGTTGGTACTCTTGTGGATGTGCTAGCTGAAACTGGAGGGGATGACACCTTTGTTAGCTTTGGCTTCACCTGACAGGTGGGCTAAGGTACTAGCCATCAAATGACGAATTGTCGTCGGTGATAACTTATGGTACCTGTGATTGGTACCTAGAACTTGAAATTTTTTGTTATAAGATACAAACAAAGTGTCAATTCAAAGCTACTAAGCCTTGTTTTATCCTTTTGACATGGTTCTGGGTGATCCTGACCTCTGTAAAAACAAGACAGTAATGCACTTTGAGTGAAATTGTTCGATCCTTAATAAGGGACAGTGACGCCTTACCTTGACTTTGAAGATAAAAACAATGATCAATCCAACTAAAGATGCACACGAGCATGTTTGCGATATGGGTCACGGGAATTTTCCTAGATGAGCTCCAAAAAGTGGAGGATGATGTGAAGGAATACACGTTACAAGATATCACGTATGTACATGCGGAGTTCTTGGATGTACTCTGATATCCATCGGCTGGGCTCTCACCAGAAAGATACATGGACCACCTGGTTCTACTGAAACAAGAGGCAAAATTTACACCCATGCATTACCTTAGTCCGAGAGAAAGGCAACAATCTGAAATCCGAGTTAATGAGTACCTTGGATTGAGCCAAGTAGCTTTTCATATGGTAAAATGATCCTTCTTGTGAACAAGAAGAATGGTGGTTGTTGCATGTATTCCCCCTACTATGGATAGAGGAACCGTTTGACCAAACCCCAAAGGCAAAATTCTTTTCATCCTTGAATTTGTCTCAGGGATACCATAAAATCCATTTAGTGAAAGATGATACATCCACAACAACATTTTGAACGCACTTTGGATATCATCACCTTTTATTTTCTGGGCTTGAGAATGCCCTGGATACCTCGCTTGGTGAACTGAACGTTCACTGAGGAACTTTGTCAAACTGTCTTGGTTTACGTAGACAAAATCCTAGTTTGCTCTATATCAATGGAAGAGCATATAGAACCTTTGCGTGAAGTCTTTGTGATCCTCCGGAAACAAAACTTCATAAAAAGAGGCAAGTAAGTACAAGAATACATGAGATAAGCTTGGGTACATTGGACACATAGTCAACACAGTCACATAGTCATAGTCAAATTTCTGTTTAATCACAAAAATTTCAAGCTGAAGTGAAATTGGTTGCATCCAGTGAATGCTGGGCAGATGAGGTCTTTTCTTGGTATTGTAAGTTACTTTTTGTGGTTGATACAAGGTTATTTGACCTTGTTAGCTAGAAAAACTAGGCTCCGACGAAAAGACATTGGAATTGGACATGTGAATGTAAAAATGCCTTGATTAAATTCAAATTCCTTCTATCCAGAGCACCTATCTTAGCTCTTATGGGCCCATCAAAATGGTGGAAGGTGCAATGTGATGCATTAGTAGTAGTAATCAAAGCATACCTTGTGCAAAAATGCCATCCAATTGTGCATGGAAGCTAGAAGATCACCCTCAATGACACACATTTCAAGATATGGCACTATTGTCCCAAGGGTGCTGAATGGGACATGACGACTGTGACCGGCTACCATTTTCTAATGTCTTTATAGGCATAACCTAACGTGTCAAGATGAGATTCACATTGGAGTGAATAAACAAGACAATGTAATTCACGAGGGAGTATCAGCCAGGGGGCATAATATAGTCGATCAATGAAACTGACAGTTCGTGGAAGTTAAATAGCCATTGAGGCTAGTGGTAGCTTTATGGCCATTGCAACAGCTACAATGCCGACACCAGACCCCTCACATCTATGTGGAAACCACCTCGAGAGACCATCCACTATAACGATGTTGTAAACAAGATCCCAATGGGATAGTTCATGTATTATTGGTCTCTAAACTCTCGTTATTTGGACGAGTACGGATTTGGAGGCTGCAAAAATGTACTGGTACGAAGAACAAGGGATTATCCTAATGTCACATGATTTTGATGTTGACTTTTTATTCATTAGCACGTCATAAAGATTCAGGTGTAATAAAGCAAATCCTTGAATTTTAGGGGCAAATTTGTTTTACCCACCATTTAAAAAAGTCCTAGGTAGGTTCCCCACCATTGAGAAGATAATTGAAACAATACCCACTCTCTAGGAAAGAGGACTCGGAAATCCAATTTCTGGCAGGGATCCATGCCTTCCCCATTGTTTTCAACAACTATGTTGTTTATCCAAACGTAGAAAGAAACGTGCTTTTGGTCCCCGCTTTAGCCACATGGCTACAATACCCACTAAAATCCTTAGACAGTGGATTGAGTCATGCACATCAAAACACAGTGGTTTCTTCAAAGCACAACTTTGGAGGAATGAAGGTACATTATCTTCAAGTTTTATAAAATTTTCAGGTCGTGTATATCGATTTTCTTCTACCTCTACCATGTTCCTTCTATCACCATCCATTTTTTTTAAGAACGTTCATTTAGGTTTGGAAAAAAAGTCTGACCGTCTGATGATATGACTGGACAACTGCAATCATTTTCTTTCTATGGAATATTGTGCTCAACACTATCATATCTTTGCATCGAACGGATTCATTTTGTCTTTGCGGGAAAAACAACTATGTCGAGTCCGATCATTTTTGTTTAAACCATTCGATACTGAAAGAACATGGGCAGGCTTTCGAATGAATTGTAGTTTGTTGTGCTTCACTCTCTATCATTGAGCATGGAGGTTTAGCTCGGTGTTCAACAAAGAGAATCGTTCCAAGGAAACGTCATCAGTCAATATTGTCCAATGCAATGCATAACGCAGATTGAGTATCTGCCCTGCAGGAACCATTCTGTCAACTCAACATAACACTAACGTAGTTGACATGTCTTCATTTTGTCTGCGTAGTTGAGTCATTGAATTGTGTGGCACACTGATTCACATACATGAAAATTGTTTGGTCGTAGGTAGGACATCTGGTGATACAAAATCCGGTCTTTACTATCTAGTTTTCTGGTGGAAACATTCTATCAAGCACCAACTTCTGCAATGGGAATAAACAATAGTTGCTCGATCACCCCCCATCGCCCCTCCCTCGACACTTGATATCAGTCATGCAATTGATATCTCTGCCATCTTCCATGCGGTGGCATACAACCACTGTTGATAATGCACCTAAAAGAACGGGCCTTCATTGTGCACACAATGGTTTTGTGCACAATGAAGAGTGACAACTGGCAGGTGCATAGCAGGTGTCATTGTCTTTTTTATGGGCACTGTTTTGTAAAAAAAAAAAAATCTGTTTTGCACCTTTTAAAGTGACTTTTTCCCAAAGTATTACTTTGTAGGTCACGTTGTCAAGCAAAGGACAAAAACTGTCAGATTGTCTGAACGACCGAAGAAAGAAGTTCAAGAAACTGCTTAGATTTACATCATACACAATCCTAGTTATCTCTGAGAAAAATGAAAGTATAGTTTGTGACAAGTTAAAAGTATAAAATTCTATCTAACATATCTTTGTTTGACTGTACTTCTTCGACATATGTTACATGAAGGGTCGAACGGCTACCGATCCTCCTTTTGGTTTTGTTTCTCTGTGCGCTCGGCACAGAAAGAAAACCAATTGGGGTGTCAACTGAACCCTGTTGGTCGACACCCCCACGTCCATCTAGCCAACGAATAGGTGCATGTGTAAGCAAGCATGAACTACATCCCCCCTCTTCCATCCCCATCGTTGCCGCTCAATGTCGGTTGCATGCAACCATCACACAATGTGTAATGTACAACATCGTAATGCGTTGTGTGGAACGGACTATGGCGGCACCGCTCAACCTTGCTCATGCGTGGCTGCTTGCAAGATCGGGTTTGACAATGCAAAATTGTCGTGCAACCTTGATTTCGATGTTAACGTTTTGACTCATGATTGAGTTTTGTTGAAGTACCTCCAAAATAACTCCAACATGACTTCGTCAAATTCATCAGTCTGTCCTTCTGTTTTTGCCTAATTCGGAACCGGGTCTTTGGTCAGATATGTACTGCATCCGGATGTTGCATTCTTTAGTTTCACATGCTCAACGACGTTCAAGGGGATGCATTTTGGTGGCTGTCAAGGCCACCCAATGCTCCGCATCTCACGTTTGCTTTTTGGTGGAACGACATAGACAGGCGTGACAGCCGTTCGACCATTCAAAACATCAAATGGTCATATGCTCCTTGCTCTCACATTCAAACAGAGTCAAATGCGACAGCGAGGCGTAACCCATTCAGACTGATGCATCAAATACAGATATTGAAATACCCCATTTTGTCAAATTCAACAAACTACCCCCTAGTTTTGTCGAATTCCAATGTAC
>SZWC01003386.1:49151-59946 GCA_023375785.1 Penium margaritaceum
CGGTCATATGCTCCTTGCTCTCACATTCAAACAGAGTCAAATGCGACAGCGAGGCGTAACCCATTCAGACTGATGCATCAAATACAGATATTGAAATACCCCATTTTGTCAAATTCAACAAACTACCCCCTAGTTTTGTCGAATTCCAATGTACCCCCTGAATAATTGTAGAACGCCAAAAAATTGATCGAAACTTGTATGGAACAAGCCATTTGTCAAACTCAAATTTTACTGGGATAGACAGGACATCGTACAGAAACTTCAAAATAAAACCATGGCAATAATCACCGGCAAATTGCAGTGTAGCGTGCGGCCAGTGCCACGCGGATCGAACGGGGATCCCTGGCCTGTGGGCGGTTGGACGCGATGGCTTGAGGCTCAGAGACCCTCAATCACTGCGGTTTTGGCCCAGTTGGCCAAGGATTCCGTCCAATCTGTTACATAAGTATCAGAGCACCGGGGTTTGAGTCCAATGTGCAGATGCCGAGGGCAGCTCACTCCCTGGCCGAAGGAGTGTAGCACGTGGCTGGTGCCACGTGGATCAAACGGGGGTCCCTGGCTTGTGGGGGGTGACTTCAGGGTTGGAGATCCCCAAGTACCGCGAGTTTGGTCTTGTTGGCCAATGATCCTGTCCAATCTGCTACAGGCAGCCACATGCTTCAATGTTCCGTAAAAAAACAGAACATCATTACTATGTTAATTTCACCATCACATTGCACGCAAATAAGAAGGAAACGAAACAGCAAGGATTCCACAAAATCGTTCAACATGATCAAGACAATACCCAATTTTCTAGAAACATGCATGTTGTACCGGGATTCTACTAGTGATTTCTGTTAAAGTGGACACCATAGTAATAGCTAGTTGGTATTTGCGTTATGTGTATAAGGTGCTCAGTTGTTAAAACAAGTGGGTAATCCATATTGTCCATGAGGAGAAAGGGTAACCGGGCAGGACCACGCTCAAAACGTGGATAAGAGGGAATTATTCCGTAAGGTTGATTTAAAATGGAAGAATAGTTTGTACTGAGTGGATCTGGTTGCGTTTGGCACTCTGGCTTGATTTTGGCTTGTTTGGCAATGGCCAACGAAGCTGATGTCGAAGGCCAAGGGTTGTTGCATGGCATAGCCATGCGATCCCCCTTGCACACTCTCAAAATCGACATGTGAACATTGGTATGGAGCTAAACCAAGACTTGTGGATGGAATATTTGGTGAATTTGTGTGCTCCACACAGCATGATTTTTTCAACTATGAACTACACAAAAATAATCAAACCAAGTGTTGAATGAAGATTACAAGCCATTACGTTTTTTCCTTTGTTGAGTTCATGTAGTACTATGTCATGTCAAACCAGGGAGACCTTCAAGCAAAGATTATCTCCCAACTCTACGGCCCATCACTGGCAGGTCATATGTGACCACAAAAGATGGAACACTCACTCTTAGAACAATGTTAGTGGCCAAGATGGACAGTTGATGTATATGGTGATTGTATGAAAGAAGATCCATGTCTCTAGAACAAGGCCACTAAGAAAGGGGTTGTTGGAATCCTACAATTTCCTTTCATTGAGACTCCATAGGAGTGTATCGGCATGGAATTCATCACCAGTCTTTCAGACATAGCACGTGGCCATGTTGTAACAAGGAGCGGGTCTCAAATGTTGATGTCATCTCAACCTCAAGTATTGGACAAGAAGAACTCATGAATTGCACCCTAAAGAAGGTGATCAGCATATGCTTGGAACCCACCATAGATGACTGGGACGAATACCTAGCACCAATAGTGTTTGCGACGAGTAACTCGGTGAACATGTCCGCGCAGTTCACACCATTCGTGTTCAATAATGACTGGCATCCACTGTTACCCTCTTCACTGGTAAAGAGTGGGAGCAAAGAGAGGGACATGCTCCCTCCTCTTCAGTCTTTGCAGGGTGGATAGAAGCATTATCATAGGAGAGAGGATAGAGGTATAGTTAATCATGTACTTTTCCTATACTCTTTGTAGTGTGTATTGACATGTGCGTGGATACGAAGCTTCCGAGAAAGTATAGTGTATGAAAGCATTCTTCTTTTCAGTGACGTATCACTGTGCATTAGTCTTGTATCTTGAATTGGATTCAAAGCATGAAACTCAAAACATTTACAATGAAGACGACAGCATGGAACTGAAATTCATTTGTACGTCTTGTGAGAGATTCCAAAGTGGCATAGTGTTCGCATCCATAAGTGCTTTGGGAAAATTCACCCTTTGTGGATATTGTCCTCTGCTTTTGTACATTATGCATACTCGAGGGAACTGTTTTTGGAGCCCCCTATTCCCCTTAATGGCCCAATGTATTGCGTGAGTGTATCGGTCTGAGTAGGTGGTAGGGCTGCCCAAACATACACAATTGTATGTCGTCGCACCATCCATTTTTTGTTGGTCTCCATTCCTTTCAATCTAATCATTCGTATTCTGGCATTCCACCCCTCTTTTACAATTATCCATTCACTCACCCACCACACTTTGAATCTTTTGGGAGGGGGGGTTCATTCTTAAATGACAGGATAATTCTTTTGATATCCCGCCAAAGAAACAAAAAGTAAAGAACTTCACTGACCTTTGAATGTCCATGAACCATGGGAAACACATGGACGGTTGTGAACCGTAAAACAGTAAAATGTATCTTAAAGGATGTTCTGTCCATTGATACGATTGAATCGATGGTCAGAATCCTCCTGTTAATTACAGATGGTTTTGCACCGTTTCCTTGTTTAGAAATATTTCTCTCATTTGTTAGTCCATACATATGTCAAACGGATCAACTATACAGGGAAGCCTATGCAGGTGCAAGTCCAAAGGGCGCTACGAGCATCAATGCCACCCATCACACACATGACCACAAGAGTAGCAGGAAAAGACAGAAGGAGCCTGCTGCCACATCAATGCACTCATATTCTTCAAAAACGACCAGAAGCCAGGTGTTTTTGTTGATTTTCTTTCCTCGCCAAATTCCCAGGCGATTTGTCAAAGGAATCCTCACCGGAGAGTTACTCGACTGCCCCCGTCTTTTGGGTGTAAACGTCCTCTCTGTTTTTTTCTTTCTCTTCACTCATCCAATCCCCTGGTAATTTGTTGTAGGATGCCTTTTCAGAGAGTTACTGGTCTGGCCTCCTCTATCGGGTGCAGCACTCCTATCCGTTGTTTTATCATAATCGTCAGCATGTTCCGGTCCAGTGGTCACACCCATGAACATTGTTGGTGCGACCACTGATGCACTTGCCGGTGATTGCCGGCCTTGGGCTGGCAGGGCGGCATTCAAGCTGTGGCATAGAAGCTATGCACTACCCTCTGCGGCTTCTGCGGCTGCTGCTCCTTGTTGCTTCCACGTGTTGCTCCTGCTATTGCTGGTGCTACTTCGGCTTTGGCTGCTACGTGTTCATCTTTTTCCGGTGCTAGAAGCTGCTGCCTCCAATGCCTGTGCTGCTTCTGCTACCAGTGTTGTTCATACACTCGAGTGCCACAACTCCTCACCTCTGCTACAGTTTCTGCTTCTCAAGTATGCTACTGCTTGCGTGGTGTCATGTGGCACTCCCTAACGGTGTCTCAGACAAGTTCTTATAGCACAGCAGCTCACACGCCCTCCCTGTGCTCTGATACCAAGACAAAATCAACTAAGGCAAACAGGCCCATGCAAAACTGCCATGATCTCTGGGTGTGAGGGGCAGAAAGTGAAGGCCAAATCTGGCTAAGTCTGGAGTATATTAAGAACAAGGGGAGAAAACAATGAGCCCTGCAATAGGCTTATGTACTGGGGACTGGTGGCTAGTTGGCCAGGCCCTGTCATCCCCGCTGCACCAAAACAGACAGACAGGGAATATGCACATCACGGAACGTGAAACCAGAAGATGCAGGTCTCCAGAGGTACCAGAATAGCCCACCGAGTGCCCGATTCTTGACCATCAAGAAGATACGCAATGTATCCAACATACATCTAGAACCTACGGTGGTATGCTAGCACCACCGGTAAGCCAAAGCTAGGCAAGGTAGGACTCCCAAGACGCCGGAACATGTCACCGCGCATCCGGGTCTTGGCCATATGCAGGCTATACATGAAAGACCAAAAGTGAACAACAAATTGATTGATCAGAACTGGGTATTCCAAGGTACCGATAGAAACCACTGTCACCGTCAGTTTTCTTCCTGGATTCAGTTCAATTTGGTGGTCAACGTCGCGGTGTGGAGGTAGCTCTTGCATCTAGATTTTGTGGCAGTATCCATTGGCGCTTAGCTTGTCGTGCGAATGCTTTGTATATGTGGCTCCGCACTCGTCCAAGTCACCAACCAAGGTGCCATGGTTTCACCTTGTAAAAGGTATGTGCATGTTGAGTGCAAGTCCATTGTCGCTGCCAACAACACAACATGTCTCATCTGTCGCTGTTTTTTTCCAAGGTTTCCTAAAAGGAGCACCACTGAAATGTTGAGAAAGCACTCTCTGGACCAAGGCCTATTGCTCTGCCCAAACGTGGTCCTAGGCATCCACACAAAACCAGCCTAGTCCTTCCATCGTCCGTCCGACCGTCTCCACCCACTGTCCATATGACCCAGTGTACGCAGTCGACCGACACCCTGACCAACGAGCAGCTGCCAAAACGTCGTGCCAGGGTCGTCCTGTCCGAAGATGAAGAGGTCCACAATGTCGGGGCAGTTGACCCTGTTGATTCAAATGATGCTGCTTGCAAGGCAGACGCTGCTGACACAGAGGTAGCCGGCGGTGCTGAAGCAGAAGCTGCGGCTGACTTAGACCATGATGAGGAGGACCCTGCTGACACAGCCGTAGTGGACGAGGATCCACTTGTGACTGTCCACAATGACGTGGAAGCGTTGATAGACGTCATGACGTCAGCGGACTAGATGCCAGCACAAGAGGCAGAAGTCAAGGCTATTGTCAACGCCCTCATGGCGGAGCTTTCTTCAGATGCAGCTGATGAGGCAACCGTCAAGTACGTGGATGGCATCCAAGATGCACTAGCGCTACCACCCGCACCAGTGCGGGGGCCATCTACATCATCAGCAAAGAAGAGAGGCCATTACATGGATTGGTTTAGATTAGGGCATGTACCCATCACCCATTCTTGATACATGGTGCCCGCAGGCTAGAAAAAGCTTCAAAGCGTGGGTTCCCGAGCGGTATCCATGGGTGTAGCTGCTGTACATCCTCGTTGGATGCACCAGCAAGCTGCAGCCCGCAGATGCGGGGCTCCAAAGGCCATTTAAATCTGAGATCAGAAAGGGGTACTCATTGTGGGTGGGCAAAACATTCTCCAGCTCTGAGCACGTCTACCTTGGCATGCGTCAAGTCAAGGACGCGACAATCGGCTGAATGCTGCGTCTATGGGCGCACATCCATGGCAAGCCAGAGATGGTGCATGCCGCATGGCACGAGAGTGGCTCGGACCATTATTATGACAAAGACTTCCAGCGTGCTGCTGCAGATGAATACCTGAATTTCTTGGCTGAGCCTGAGATGCAGGGATATTAGCTAGAGGACCTGGTTGGGTAGGTTGCTAGGATTTTGCACTTGTCGGTACGTCATATCTTACGTCTTGTCTGAGTCACCGTGTCTGTTGAAAGAGTGTTTTCTATTCAATCCCTCCCTGATCCCTACAACCCACGCCTCCCCCGCTCTTGAGACAAACAGCAAACATTGCTAACATGTACGTATTCTTGGAACACCCACAGAACAACGTGAAACATTGCACAAATACCAAATGGAGCATTTCAACACTTTCCTCTCTTAAAGTGGTTCGTGAAATATATGACACACTTGTTTATGCGTTTTTTAAGTACACTTATGAAACATTGTGCTGTTGTCAGGTGCATGAAAAGTTTCAACAAAAAAACAATTGTTAACATTGAAATCAAAGATCAGTACGGTACGTAGAAGTAAAGCAATCCACTGGTCAAGTTAGCCTAAGAATTGTGTCGGTACAACAAATCTTTCTTGAGGATGGATTTTTGGTCACTCATGAGGAAAATTCTCCAGGTCGTCACATCCTACGGGTGTCCGATTAAAATTTTTGAGTGGTTCACATAGTCGATGGATTGGTAGTCATTTGAACAGTAAAATGTCCCTGGTTTTGTTTTCAAACCCATCTCCCAAACCATTTCGTTGATGACAAAGCTGTGTGATGCCCCCTTCTCCAATAGTGCCGGTACCGGTTTGGGACTTCTCATTCTTTAGTTGCACCTATACCAATGTTACTGGTTGTTCATCTTTGTACCCCTTGTCATGAGCCGTTTAGATGAGCAATCAGTTAGTGAATTTTGTTTAGATAGAATTAAATTCATCTACAAATATCCTCTGCTATTTCCCAGCTCTCACCTCTGTCCTTTTGGCTTACTATTGTTGCTTCCGACATTCATGTAAAACATGACCTGAATTATCCAAAGTCTAGCAGAGCCATTGGTCTTGTTGATTGACAGAATCAATCTTCATCATGTTTGAGATTTTTCTGACTATGAATCTCCTTCACCATAATAAGAATTTTGTTTTGGGATCACCAGCTATTGGATTGCATCCAAGTGTTTGATTTTGCATCGTCAATCTAGTTATGAATTGCAATCATTTACAGAAGGTTGTCTTGGATGCCGAACATTGTAATTGCTTGCCGGAAGCTGTGCTTGAGGCAATTGTTGAAACATAGTTGATTGGAAGTGATGTCATTAAGGGTGACAGTCTCACCAAAACGATGAATGCAACCTTGCACATTGCTGTGGGTTGTATCGTGCATTGGACATCTCATGTAGCCTTCCAAAATGAACGAGAATGGAACGCAAAAAAAATGATTTAGTACTTGGGTGTATTCGACAAAGCTTGCCACATCGGATTGATCCAGTCAAGAGGTCGAATGCTTGTGGTCAAAGATGTGAGAGAGACTGTGTGGACCATTGATCAGACCATGTTGGTATCTGAGGGGGCCGGACAAGTAGTTGTTCTTGCTTGGCTTCTCAAAAGAGGCCAAGTCTAGACCAAGGACAAGCTGAGTGTACAAAAGAACATTGACTGTTGTAGAGTGAACATACCACAGGAATCAATGCAATAATTTGCAGTACTCAGGGGAAAATATGCTTGAGACAAGGATGTGTGAAGAATGTAATGACAATGTTCATGGACAACTTCAAAGAATGCAGTACATATTCCCACTAACAGTACCATGAAGAACAACACTTGTAGCGGCATGCACACAAATGTTAGCAACATCAGAGGTGTGTACATAATCTATATCCATGCAATTGCTCGTATTAAAAAATAGGATACTCAGTTCAAGGTCAGAGTTGTAGAAGACATCAGAGCATGGGACCAGCTGGGCCATCAAGATGGATGGTCCTAACTGCACACACTTAAATCTCCTCACTAGAACGCACAAGTTTATGGTGGAATGATCCAACACGACCAGGAATGATGAAGTTTTCACGATCACATGTCATGTGATGGGTGGCCCTTAGTCAATAGCCCAAGTGCTATCTGCCAGAAGATCAGACAAGGATGCACAACACTGAGAAATAGAAGCAAAGAATAGGAAGGGACTCTGTGATGTATTGGGACCCTTCCAAAAGGCACTTAATTCAACCATGAAGGCGCATCCAGATCTCAAGAACCATCAGTCCCAGCCCCATGCACAGCCATCCCAAATCGTGCATCTCCACGCAACCCCTCCACAGCACAAGGAGCAGGACCATTGGTAGTTTCCTTTCCACTAACAATCCACAAATCATTATTCAACGGTGCCTTTAAGCTTTATAGGTCCCTCTCTCCTANNAAGTGCTATCTGCCAGAAGATCAGACAAGGATGCACAACACTGAGAAATAGAAGCAAAAAATAGGAAGGGACTCTGTGAAATATTGGGACCCTTCCAAAAGGCACTTAATTCAACCATGAAGGCGCATCCAGATCTCAAGAACCATCAGTCCCAGCCCCATGCACAGCCATCCCAAATCGTGCATCTCCACGCAACCCCTCCACAGCACAAGGAGCAGGACCATTGGTAGTTTCCTTTCCACTAACAATCCACAAATCATTATTCAACGGTGCCTTTAAGCTTTATAGGTCCCTCTCTCCTAAACAGCAGGTCTGTAAAACAGTCTCATTCATGTTGAAAACATATGGCCATTGCATCCCTTTGCACCTTTCCATCCTTTCCGACTATAAAACTTGATCCTCCTATTGCTTCACAGGTTTAAAAAGCCTTCTCCTCACAAACCCCGTTATCCTTGCTCCAATCCTGCTCCAGTAATGTTTGCTACAATAATTCATTGGTTTCAAACACCTTCTCCTCAACCACAATGGCCAACCGTTTGGCAAAGACTACAAGAATTTATTCCATCTTTATCATGGAAATCAAGTTAGGCACCTTTTTTTTCCAGAAGTTGCATCACGCTTTATACATACCTTCACACCACCTGATGAAGACAAAATCACCCGCAAGGAATATAGTATAGTCCACAAAGTTTGTGACTGCATTTTACACATGTGGGTCAGCATCATTCTTGGGACATTCCCAGACTTATCCTCAACATTTGGCTACTGGTATCTGACCCACTTCACAGATCAACCCCCCGAACTAACCTACAGGATATCACAACATGAGGAACCATGTCAGTGGCACCGGGTCTAGCCATGGAGAGTGGACACCCTTCACTCTTTAAATATAGCTTAAAAAAATGTATGGATATTGCAGCTTCAAACCATGAAGCTGAGTTGACAGCTTTGGCCAGCTGGATACATGGGCTATTTTGCCCAATGAAAAAACTACAGACCCATCTCTTTGCTCAATACAAACTACAAAGTACTCACAAAACTACTAAAAAACAGAATTAACGACATCCTATCCTACATAAAAAGCCCAGAAAAAATAGGATTCACACACGCAAGAAACATCAAATACATCATGCCCAGTATAATGGATCTCAAGTGTTGATCAACGTAAATCAAACATTTTGAATCATACCTCTTAACCAGATTCAAGAAATCCTCTGACACCCTGCTCCTTCCCCACTTCCCCATTTCATCAAGAAAGACAAAGCCAGCCTTACACAAGCAGTAAAGACTCTGGAACTGACGAAAGAACCAGCAGGCCTCAAAGCTAGGATATCCAGAATTCTACCAATCCCAGATGGCCCACACTCCACCAACACCCAAAACTTTAGCTTTGAATTCAGATCAACTCCACAACTCGTCTTAGGAATGTACTTAGGCCACAACATACACAACACGGACATGTGGGAACAAAGCACAAAAAAGAATCAAAGAAGCTACATAGATGTGGAGAAAACTTCACTTCACACTGGCCATTGTCAACAGCTAACTCATAGGAAGAAAAAAACATGAAGAAAAGAAAGAAAAAAACCTCTTCTGCTCTAAACTCCCACAATCCCCAAGAGAAAAGCACAACTAAACATCAACAATCATCCCAACCTTTCTCTCCACTTGAAAATTTTGGAGGAAACCTCAGGTTCATCATATAACCTAGCCATCACACCAAACAAAACGGTGGTCTAGGAATGCTATGGCCCCCAACTCCCTTCCAAGAAGAAGGTGCACTCACCACCTACAAAGTCCTTGCACCTGGGAATGAAAACTGGAAAGGGGTAGAAAATGCACCCATAACCTGCACCAAAAATGATCACTTCTTTCTATTACATCCTACCATCCTCAAATCCAAAGGCCTAGTTCCTTCCAAGTGGCCAGAGAATTTAAGAACTTATTCCTATCCAGCCCTTCTTCCTCCCATAGTGAAGAAACAAAAAATTCTCATTGCTGTTAGACTGTCGTGCTCCCCAAAGTAATAGAAGACCATCTGACTTAGACCAAAAGAGAACATTTCCATCTCAATTCTCATTGGATGGGTTTTCCCTTCCACTCTGGGGGAGATTCTCATCAAAGACCCATGTAGGTAGACTCAATTGTTTTGAGTCTCGAAAGGCCCATTTTTGGTTTTGCCTCGGCCCCTCATTATGGGTTCCAAACAAGGGGTGAAAATCCCAAACTTGTGAGTTTGCATTCACATTGCTTAAGTTTGTAGTGCACAAACTTCAGTTTTGTCCCTGATGCGTTGGAGCAAAATCATTGTGTGCAAGACACGTCAGAAAATCTTGTACCAGCAAATCATCTCTCTCGTCCACTCTCTCACTCGCTCACTCCCCTCATATCGCTCACCTGTGAATTGAGGAGAGGAGGGTGAGGACGCGGGCTCAAGGTCACTAGTCTTGACCCTCAAGGCCTGACGGCCTCCTGGCCACTGATCGAGTGGCTAGCTTGATGGGCGGCCAGCAGGTGGCCAGTCGATGGCTGCCCGGTCACATGACTTGCCACTGGCTGTCCACTCGGCCGGCTGCCGGCTGGCCTGTAGCCAGTAAGGGTCTGGCCGCCAGCCAACCTTCACCATGGCAAGGGTGACTATCAACCACCCCTCACTTTTGCGAGGATGGAGGCCCAAAACGGAACTCCCCCACTTATTATGGACTGTCTGGGTTCATGTCCAACAAGAACAAGTAATGAGACGCCAATGTTGTTGTTTCAGTCGTCAGCTGAACGTGAATGCATGCAGAACACTTTAACCTAACTTGCACCTTATAGGTCAGCATGGCTTGCAATCTTCCCCCTTCTGGCCGTAGTGCATGTGCGACAACTACGTTGGAAGTCCCGAACCTCCTACAATTATCTTTCCACAAATTCCACCAAGTGGGAATGTTGTTCATTGTTTTCGTGTTCATGTGCGCCCCCCCCCCCCCCCCCCCCCCCCCCCCCCCC
>SZWC01003386.1:78245-94805 GCA_023375785.1 Penium margaritaceum
CACACACACACACACACACACACACACACACACACACACACACACACACACACACACACACACACACACACACACACACACACACACACACACACACAAACACACACACACACACACAAAATTTAATACATTGAAGCTTATAGAGCCTATTGTTATATTTTTGTCCAGTTCTTCGTCGCTTACACCTGATCTGCACTCTGGTCTCACTCCCATATGCACTCAGACACATGTACACGTGACTGAGTGACAATGACGTCGCCTGGAGAGGTCTCACTCAAGACTGGAGCATGTCGCCAAGCTCTCCCAGATGCTTCCTGAATTAAACTGATTATATCTTGCCTTTCCTCATGACTATCATGCTTGGATGTGGATGAGGCTGGACCTCGGACACTTTGGTGACCTTGGTCTAACTTATGTTGGCATGTGGGCTTTTGGTGGAGGTGCCATGTTTCCTGGGTGCTGATCCATAGGGGGCCACCGTGCTGGCCATTGGCTGTACACTGATAAGTAACCATCCTCGGTTTAATACCGAGAGGCTGGGCTCAACCCCCAGGTGGCTGTGTCGCCTTGCCGTGCGTGATGCACAAGCAAGATACACACCAATCGGCCCTTGGACTCTGGATCATACTCCCTAACATTGTCTTTGTTTTTTTCTGTCTAAGTACAACTTCCACATCCATGGCATGTGTTTCCTATGGGGATCTTCCCACCATGCCCGAACACTTGCACACCTCTTCCTAGTGTGTTCATGGGTAACTGCTTGTATCAGAGCATGTGAGGACTATCCCCTCACCCTATTTGGTCCTTGGACTCACGCTGGGCCCACTTCTCTTTGGCCCGTTGGAGACACTATTGTGTACACTCACGCACCGTGGCCTCTACCGCACCCCGGCTCTCTTGTCACCATTGTGACTTAAATCTCGTAGCAATCTCTGCATCTGTAGCAACTCGTACTCAACAGAGACACGCAAGCACTCTTACATGCAGCTTCTCTTACCGCCTCACTTGTCACTCTCACCGCCACTTCTACCCTCATTGCGGTCTTGGTCTCTTCCTTGGCTTTGACTATCGACACAGTGACTTCTTGTACCATGTCTGGCCCTGGCGGGTGGCACAACTTGCGATGCTGTCGCACAGCTCTGCACATCTTGTGTAGCTGCCACATTCTTGGCTGCACCACGGCCACTATGTCGCCACCCTGGATTCTCCACCACTTGACGGGCCCCCTGACAGCAAACTTGACTCACCCTGCACCACTGCCAGGGAGGCAGCACTTATGACGGGACCCCTAGGGAAGGACTGGACTGTGTGTAATCCACCGTCCTCTTGCAACGACCCAGCAATCCCGTCTGGCCTTGTATTCTCTCTTCTGACAACGGGCATAAAGACACTGCACATTGGGAAGAGTAGCGAGACTGTGACGTCAACCACCACAGAGTAACTTGAATGGTAACGATCCCATGACATCAGCATGGAAACGAGAAAGAGGCTCATGAGTGCGGGTTGTGGATACAGGAAATGGCGAACGATGCATTTTGCCTTGCACACAATCCATGCAATCAGTGGTGCAGGGAGCCGGGAAAGTAGCAGCATCCAGACCAATGGCGGGCTGATGGTGCAGCAGGCTGTGAATGGTAGTGGTGCTTAATGGCATGGGTGATGATGGAGCAAGCGTGTGTGCTTGGGAGTGTGTGAGGGTGTCAAATGCAC
This sequence comes from Penium margaritaceum, assembly GCA_023375785.1. Lineage (NCBI taxonomy): Eukaryota > Viridiplantae > Streptophyta > Zygnematophyceae > Desmidiales > Peniaceae > Penium > Penium margaritaceum. The sequence continues at coordinate 79,956 of SZWC01003386.1, forward strand.
ATGAGAGGCAGCAGCAATAGTTGTTGATGTTTTAAATGTTGGGACACAGTACAAATTGTCGCAACAAAGACCACAAAGTACGACATGCCCGGACGATTGCAGAGAAATAGTACCAGTGCCACACGATTTAAAAAATTCCATGCCCTGATCGTCCAGGGTAGAAATGGATAACGGACTAATCTCCAGTGCAGGGAAAAACAGGAAATCTGGTAAGAACCCGCAGGTCCAACAAGCCGCACGACACAAACACCTTGGACAGGCAGCATCTGGCCTGATCAGGTGTGCACAAAACGAACATCACCAGCATGACCCAGCGACACAAAGGATGAGTGAGATGAAGTCATGTCATGAGTGGCACCGAAATCGAGGATCCAGTACCCATATGACACATGAGTAGACAACATTACATGACACGCAACAATATTTCAGGAAAAGGCAGAAGCAGAAGCTGCACAATCGGTGCAATACGCCAAATAGACGGGGACACATAGGATGCTTCCAACCCTCAATCCAAGTGTCATCCCTTCCAAAATTGCCCAAGAAAGCTCCTCGAAGGGATCCATCTGACTCATAATGGTGACCTCCAGACTGAACAACCATACTCACAGTGCACGACTCAACACGAGGTTGGGGCTGACAAGGTTGGGGTACCAAAGGTGAAGCTAAGTACAAATGCAAGGCAGACTGGCGGGATCCCGACGCGGCCACCGGAGGTCGAAGGAAATGCACTGGCTGCTGACAGGTACAACCACAACGGAGGTGTGTAGAACATCAATGGTGGTCTACAGAAGGATGGGACAGAGTACGGTGAAGCCCATACAGAGCCGGGTGATGGTACCATGTGTGATGCCATGCTGCCAAGGTAGAGACAACAAAGCGAATAACAGTGAGACGGATGGTGGAACCGGAGAATGATCCCGTGTATGTCGAGCAGATATGAGGTCTCCCGTGGTACAAAGATGGAACTCCAAGTATCTGGGTCTCAAACAGAAACAGAATAGGCTGAAGAAGAGCCTAGGGTAGATCTGTGATGCAAAAAATTCCCAACATGTCCGGGGGGCTCACTCTCACGAATGTTGGTCTCCCGAGACATTGGGGCAAGTCCCCAAATTTCCGGATCTCGACCAGAAGTAGGGCAAGAGAGAGGCAGAAAAGGAGATCCAACAATGAAAGTGAAAAAGAAAAACATAAATAATGGAGAAATGATAAAAAAAAAGAATAGGACAAAGGGATTCAAGCCTAGTGGAGGGGCCTGCCAAAAGGGGCTGCGGATGAGGAGGATTCGGATGTAACCTGGTCCTTGCATTTTTTTTTTTCTTTTCATTGCCGGCTAGGCGAGACTGGACTGTGATCCACGGGCTCCTCAACAGGCAAGCTTCACCAGCCAACAAGCTTGCCGATAGACAAACTCGTTGATCCACAAGCTCATTGACCGAGTACATTGAAGAAGTTGCCTAGTAGCTTCCCAAGATAGCAGCAAGGAGAATGCTGTTGTTGTAGTTGCATAGATGTTGATGTGGCCACTACTAACGTCACGTTAAGGTTGCCAAAAACAGATTGCAAAGGGTGTGCTGCTATTGCTACTACTGCTCTTGCTGTTGTTGCTGCTACTGCTACTGCTACTACTGTTGTTGCTGCTATCTTGCACCGAGTGATAGTATTGCTGCTGCTTACAATGCAGCTACGAGCTGCGCGCGATATTGCTACGAGTTGCGACCGCCGCTGCTACGACTACTCTTGCCACTGCTGTAACTACGTTGATGCCACCTACAAATGCGACTGCTGCTGTTGCTTGCAGCGATGATTGCTGCTTTTTTTGGTGGCACATCCAATTTTACCCACAAGAGATGCTGCTGTCGCCGTATTTGTAGGTTTAAAGCTGCTGCTGTTTCAAAAATCACCACGACAGCAGCTGAATGCGGTCGCCATTGCTGCTGCCAGATGCGGCAGATCTACAGAGACTTCTGGGGCAGGTGCCAAGGGCTACCACTACTCCCAGGATCTGTTACGGTTGCAGTTGCTGCTGCTACTGCTGCGGCTTCTATTGTGGCTCAGAACGCCGCCACTCAGTTGCGTCGCCACCAAGATGGCAGAAGCGACGAAGGAAGCTGCCGAGAAGTTTTGGCATTGTTCCGTATCCAGCTCTGCCAGAGAACTTTGTGTAGTGAGCCCTCAGCTCAGGGCCATTACGTGGCCAGGATCTGTGCATCCCACCCAGCCTAGCCCAGCCCAGCCTTGCCCAAGAGTCTCTGCTGCAGTTACTGGTGCTACAAGGTGGAATGCAACGTTATGGTCTCTCTCTACTGCTATGATACTATGCGGGAATGGAGAAATCCCTAGAGCAAATTTCAATGTGAGAGGGTACGTTGCACAGAACACAACGTGATGAATGGTGCTTCAAAAAGTGGACAGACTGTGAAGAAACACTTGACAATGTAGAAGTTAGAGTCATGAAATGAAAGAAATGAGGGATACCTACTCCCAAGCAAAGCACGCACATGGGCACTGCTTCCACCAAGCCAATGAGAAAACTCACCTAATTTCTTGGGAGGGACCTACCTAGCAGCTCGGAAACAGGTAGCATAACGAACCTGGGAACTCTACGGGGTGCTCGGATGTCCGACTGACAGCCCAAAAGAAGCACTAGATGCACGCGGAAAAGCTCTATACAGTGAAACAAGAAAAGAGATATTATAAAAGGATGGAGAAAATGACCCCAAGAGTGGGCCACCAAGAAAATGCCTGTGGGCACCATAGAGCCAGAGAGGCAAGGCTTACAGTGTCGATATAGCTGTGAGCCACCGTAGTGTTCCCGCAAGTGAGAGGTGTCAGGTCTTGTTACTTGCCACTTTCTGACGTAACCTCTTAGGTCTGTGAGGACCCTTGTCCATGGAGTTTTTTCTCTCTTGACCTCATCACTCTCACGCTATCCTATTGCTCTCCCTCACTGCATTTGACCACCTACACAGAGCACAATCTATCACAGTGTGTTCTATGTAGCGTGCCCTCTAACACATAATGTTACTCAGGGGGTTACTCTATTCCCTCAACTGTTCTCCAGTGAGTGGCCGCCAAGAGGTCGGGATTAACCCCCGGGTGGAGTTGGTTGTGACTGTAAGACACGCAAATGACCTCTTGACTCCATCCACATACACTCACCATCATGCAGGTGACTAAGCTGACATGAAGCTCAAGCCACACACGTGGTGGACCATGCATCCCTTGCGTCTCAACCGGGTAGACAGCAAGCTACATCATGTTCAGTTATTCATGAGAGCAGAATTGTTGGTTTCATCATAGTGTGATTGGCATTTGCTCATTGGACAGTCACATGCAAGAATCCTTACACACTTGTGATCAATGTGGTTTTCTTTATATTGATATGCATACCTAGATAAGAGTGTTTGTGTTAAGCGTCAGGTTGCTGATCATGCGGGGCCATACACTCGGTTATACCTGAGTGTGAGAAAATCACAGTGGCATTTTGTCGACTGGCTTGGTTTGAACCCGGGGTGGCGGCTGGACCCCAGGTGGAGCCATTCTGTTGAATATGTTTGCCCCTTGTTCAGTCTTGTACGACAGATGAGGAACGCTCTGCCCCTTGTCGAGGTATGACCCCTGGATTTTTTGTAGGGTGACTCAACAATGCTCTGTCTCATGTGAGATATGACCTGTGAGTACACCATGTAGGTGAGTGGTTAACTTGGCCATTTTGTTGATTCGACCAAGTGAGAGGTCATGAGTTCGATCCTGGCTCCATGCTCATCTTGGTTGTTATGGAAGCTTCTAAGAAAGAAAGTCCGTAGCTTCCGGGAAGTAACACGGCTGATCAGTCACTTTGGCACAAGGATGCTTATGTGTCAAGCCCACAGCGCAAGTCTCTTGGTGATGTGGCAGGGTCAAGCCACTTCTCAGGAATGTGCTTTTGAGTTCTAGGACTGGACATATAGCTATAAAAGGAATTGTCTTGCATGCTGATGAATTAACCCTTGCTTGATGCTCTCTTGCGTATTGACTACTTGATCTCTTCTTGAGATGTAATGCTAAGGCGTTAGTACTCTTGAAGGTGAAGTGTATGCCTGATTAAGTTTGCGGTGCACGACACATACCTGCAAAGGAAGAAGGTATAAAAACCTTTGTGAGCCTTTTCCGTTTCATGGCTAACAAAGGGTTATGGACCCACTCCTCTGGTTAGAGAAGTTTCACGCACGCAACCGTCAAAGTCACAAGCAGTGAGAGCGCCTTCGCTCTCACCCAACCTCTTTGTTTGCAAGTCAATCATCAGCCGGAGGGGAATGCAACACATCTGCACCTTTCTGCCTTGGGAGATGACATCAGCCTACATCAGCCTACATCAGCCTACATCTGCTTGCATCGGCCAACGTGAACAGGGCAAGCAGTTGCCTCTTCTCACCAACAGCCTACAACGGCCTCAAACACAGGTGCATCAGCATCAACAACATGTGCAGCAGCTGTAGTAGTTGTAGGTGTAGGGATGGCAGGGATAGGGGAACCAGGGAATCATTCTCCTATCCTCAAGTTTGATGGAGAGGGGTTTGCGCTCTGGAAGTGGCGGTTTGATATCATCATGGATGATAGAAACTTGCTAGGATATCTTGACAGAAGTATCCCAGCACCAAAGGAGGAGGGTGCTGACCTTGTGGCATGGGTCAAGCTCAAAAAGAAGGCTCTTAGCGTTCTCGTGTCCTCCATACAACCCTCAGTCCTCTCACACATCAGCAGTTGTACAGTGGCAGCCGCTGCATACGCCAAACTCGGTAAGTTGTTTCAGTCCTCCTCACTTGCTAGCCATCAATTCATTCTACGAAACCTCATCAGTATGAATCTTGGTGAAGGGGAGGATGTCTCCGCCTTTATGCAGAAGTTTGAGATGCTCTTGCAACAAGCCAACGGCATGGGGTGGGACCTGAAATCCGACATGCAGGCCATGATTTTTCTGATGACGCTGCCGGAGAGCTGCAGTCCCATGATCACAGTGATTGGAGGGTGGACTGAAGAGCAAGTATCCTACACCTCCGTCTTGGAGTATGTGCGGAATGAAGCCATGCGTTGCAGTAGTAGTGAAGCAAACATAGCTGCCTTTGCCTCACGAAGCAGCGGTACCTTTTGCAATACCTCCTCCTCTGGATACAAGGGAAACAACGGCACTGGCAAAAGTGGAAGGGGTCCAAAGCGTCAAGGAAACTGCCATAATTGTGGTAAGGCTGGACACTGGGCTTGGGAGTGCCGGGCACCCAAGGAGGGAGGAGACGAGGATGAATGGCGAGGGGGAAATGGTGGGAAGGATCCCACAAGCTTGATGGCCGAGTGTGCCTCCAACAAAGGGAGGGCAATACTCAGGCCAGGAGCTTACGGCCTTGACTCGGGCACAAACGAGCACACCACTTATGAGAATAGAGACTTCATCTCTCTTGCTCCATGCAACAAGCAATTCAGAGTCGCCAACGGCAAGGTTGAGGCAGTTGAGGGGATTGGTGACAAGCTGGTCATAGTGGGTGTCAACGGTGCGGACTCCAAACTCAAGCTAGAGGGGGTAGTCTACTTGCCCTCCTTCACAGCCAACCTGCTCTCCGTCTCTAAGATAACTGACCATGGCATGATAGTTGGTTTTACAGAGAAGGAAGCAGTGAAAGTCCCTACCAAGGACATTCACATCTCCAACCCAGCCAAGAAGGTTGTTGCACAGGTCCCTTGCATTGATGGACTCTACGTCTTGCAGACCAAAATGACAACATCAACGGCTGAATCTTCCGCCGGGAGTAATGATGAGGAGAGTAGTAATGCACATTCTGATGACGAAGGACATGTTGGAGCAGCGGAAACAGTGGCAGCGGAAGATTCGGCAACAAAACCGGAAGTAAATGCAGCCACCGGGGCCGTTCATTCTAGCCAGTGCACATCGTCCGAGAACCTATTGTGCAAGCGCTTTGGGCACGTGGCTCATCACACATTGGTACTCATGGATAAGCAGGAGCTAGTGCGTGGGATGGAACTAGGTGATGAGGCGGAGGGAGCTGGGATCTTGTGTGAGCCATGCCTTCAAGGCAAGGCCAAGAAGAAACCTCTCAAGCGTAATGGTACGCGTGCTCTCGCACCCCTTGACCTCATCCACTCTGACGTGTGTGGTCCCTTTCGCGTACCGTCCAATGGAGGCAACAGATATTTCCTCACCTGCATCGACGACAACAAGCACAAGGTCTGGATATACTTTCTCAAAAAGAAAAGTGAGGTGAAGGAGAATCTGCAAGCCTTTGTCGCTATGGTTGAGCGACAGAGTGGAAGGAAGGTGAAGGCATTCAGGACGGACAATGGGGGGGAGTATGAAGCCTGCAGGGAGTGGCTCAAGGCACAGGGCATTGAACACCAGAAAACTACTCCCTACTCACCTCAAAGCAACGGTGTAGCAGAGAGGATGAATCAGACCCTCCTTGGCATGACAAGGTGCATGCTCTTTGACGCCAAGCTGCCTCCTAGGTTCTGGGCTGAAGCAGCACGCACGGCTACGTATCTTGTGAACCTCACACCTGTAGCAGCTCTGCAAAGGAGAGGCAAGAAGAAGCAGACACAACAGGTGAAGACACCTCAAGAGGCATGGTCACGCAGGAAGCCGGACGCCTCCCATCTCAAGGTGTTCGGTTGCACCAGCTTTGCCAAGGTCCAGGCGGGTGAGGGTCCTGGAAAGCTTGATGCAAGAGCACAAAAGTGTATTTTCATCGGCTATGACACCGCCCACAGAGCTTATAGACTGTGGGACCAAGGAGCTAAGAAGGTCATCCGTAGCAAAGACGCGGATTTCGTGGAACGTTAAGTGAGTAAGGGAGAGCTTCTTGAACTTGAGAACAGTCAAAAACAGGGAGAGTGGCTCACTCTTCTTGAGGAGGGAGACAAAGCACCAGCACAATGGCATGGGCTGGGTACTACAATAGGAAGAGAAGCTGATGAAGATGACTCGGAGGAATCAGCCTCCGAGTCCGAAGTATCTGATCCTCCAGACCATGAGGAGGATACCTCTCCACCCATCGACGACAAAAGAGACCTCCAGCCTCTACATCAACAGCAACAGCCAGCAGGTCCAAGGAGCAGTTCACGTCCGAATGTTCCTCCGCAGCATTACGACACAAATAGGGGTGAATGGACAGGCTCCAACTATTCGTTCCTGGTTCAAGAGGAGCCACCATCTGTCGCAGAGGCACTCGCGTGGCCTGACAAAGCTGAGTGGGATGAAGCAATTCGCAGTGAACTCAGCTCCTTCGAGGAGAATGGGACATGGGTGCTGGTGGACAGACCTGCCGGCACTCATGTTGTGGGGTCCAAGTGGGTGCTGAAAGTAAAAAGGAAACAGGATGGTAAGATAGACAAGTACAAGGCACGGGTGGTAGCAAAGGGGTTCTCTCAACGGCCTGGCGCAGAGTACGATGAGACCCTTGCTCCCGTTGTGACGTTCGCCTCCATCCGGTTAATGCTTGTCATTGCTGCTGCCGAGAACATGGAGGTCCACCAGATGGATGTCAAGATAGCCTTCCTTTACGGCAAACCTGACAAGGAGGTGCTGATGGAGGTTCCAGAGGGGGTTGATGCTCCTGAGGGCAAGGTGTGCAGGTTGGTGAAAGCGCTCTATGGGCTAAAACAAGTGCCAAGACTTTGGTACCAGGAGATGGATACACTCATGGCGAAGGAGTGCTTCATGCACTGCAACAACGACCCTAGCATGTACGTGCATGAGAGCGACAAAGGGAATATGTTGGTCGCTTTGTACGTCAATGACCTGATTCTGTGCTCTTCTTCAACGCAGCTGCTAGACGATCTCAAGGGGCAGCTGAGTAGCAGGTTCAAGATGAAGGACGTGGGTCCTCTTAACTTCTACCTTGGCATTTCCATCAAGCGTGACATAGCCGCAGGTACCATCAGCCTGAACCAGACAAAGTACATCGACTCCATCCTCAAATGATACGACATGGCAGATTGCAAGCCCGCGAGCACACCCATGAGCTCAAGGTGCAAGCTCTCCATCTCCATGTCCCCATCCAACGAAGCGGAGAAAACTGACATGCTGGGCATCCCATATCAGTCTGCAGTGGGCAGTCCGATGTATGCCATGGTCGCCACCCAGCCAGATATAGCCCATGCTGTTGGGCAGGTAAGCTGGTTTGTGGCCAATCCTGGTCCACTGCATTGGCATGCTGTGAAGCACACATGCGCTACCTTAAGGGGACACGGCATGTGGGACTTCGGTTTGGAGGCATCGCTAGATCCGCATCACTCCGTCTCATGTACTACACCGACGCTGACTAGGGAGGCAATATCGACGACAGAAAATCCACCTCCGACTTTGTGTGTATGCTAGATGGAGGTGCTGTCAGTTCGGCGAGTCGCAAACAAGAGTGTGTCTCTCTGTCAACAGCTGAAGCTGAGTACATTGCATTGGCTGAGGTAGGTAAAGAGGTGCAGTGGCTTTGCAGCTTGCTCTCTGAGATGAAGGCACCACAGGCAACGGCGACAATCGTCAAGATTGACAACATGAGCGCAATTGACATGTCCAAGAACCCAGTTCTGTCCAGGCACACAAAGCACATCGAGATCCGCTACCACTGTGCTCGGGACTTGGTCTACAAGCAGAAAGTGGAGCTCGAGTATGTCGGCACCAAGCTGAACCGGGCCGACATGCTTAAAAAGCCATTGGACAAGGATCTCCACCAGGCGGGCAGGCAAGGTATCGGCATGGTCAACGCAAGTGATGAAGAATGATGATGGAAACTGACGAAAGGTACAAGGGAGAGATTTGTTGAATATGTTTGCCCCTTGTTCAGTCTTGTATGACGGATCAAGAACACTCTGCCCCTTGTCGAGGTATCACCTCTGGATTTTTTGTAGGGTGACTCAACTATGCTCTGTCTCATGTGAGATTTGACCTGTGAGTAAACCATGTAGGTGAGTGGTTAACTCGGCCATTTTGTTGATTTGGCCAAGTGAGAGGTCACGAGTTCGATCCTGGCTCCATGCTCATCTTGGTTGTTATGGAAGCTTCTAAGAAAGAAAGTCCGTAGATTCCGGGAAGCAACATGGCTGATCAGTCACCTTGGCACAAGGATGCCTATGTGTCAAGCCCACAACGCAAGTCTCTTGGTGATGTGGGAGGGTCGAGCCACTTCTCAGGAATGTGCTTTTGAGTTCTAGGACTGGACAGACAGCTATGAAAGGACTTGTCTTGCATGCTGATCAATTAATCCTTGCCTGATGCTCTCTTGCGTATTGACGACTTGAGCTCTTCTTGAGATGTAATGCTCAGGCGTTAGTACTCTTGAAGGTGAAGTGTATGCCTGATTAAGTTTGGGGTGCACGACACATACCTGCAAAGGAAGAAGGTGTGAAAAAGTTTGTGAGAGTTTTCGGTTTTGCGGCTTCTCTGCCTGAGGTGGTTAGCTCAGTAGCTAACACATTTGCGTGGGTGGCCCGGTCGACCGGATGCTATCACGTAGCTCGCTTGTTACTCATGTTACTCTTGAATCTTGTTACTTTTCACACAAGGGTTCTGACTCCTTGATCTTGACACCGCCATGTCTTTAGCGTGAATATCTCTTACATGCTAGGCGGCTTAAGGCAGCAGTTGTCACCACCTACTAGTATCAAAGTGAGAGGGGAAACCCCCTCCTCTCCATGGATCCGGGATCTCGAGTGGCGCAGCGCAAGCGACATTTGTGGTGGCATTTGTACGGCCGTGATGTCTCCCACCCGCCCGTATTGCAACTCCGTAGCTTTGCAACACCAGAGTATTGCGTCATCACGGCGCCGAGATACTCTAGCCTCGGCCTACTGCACCTCCACAGTTTGCAGTGTTGAAAAATTGCCCCTCCGCATGCCCAAGTGCGGCGTCGGGAGGCGCCGATGAGCCGCCAGAAAGTGGAAATGCCGCTCCGGCGGATCTGGCGACTCGAAGATTGCTTGGATTGTAAAATGGAGGATTTCCCCTGAAAGTTGACAAGTTGGTCAATCCGGTGGAAGTTGTTTCACCGGAATCGGACAAGTATCGAGGGAGATATGGCCTTCCAAAGTTGGGGTATGCGCAGCGGCTCTGGGAGCCGGCTGCGACTCGAAATCCGGTCGATAATCGACCGGACCGAGTAACAAAAATACCATCTGGAGAAAATGCTCCGATAGGCCTGCCAAGGCGTCCGGTGGATGATCCGCCTGATGAGGTGGATCATCCACCGGATCCAGTAGTGCAGGTTGTTACTGAGGGACTTGGCCAAAATCCTGGCTCGACGTCCGAAACTCAGTAGTACGTTTTGTTACTCGGGGACTTAGTCAAAATTCTGACTGCAGGTCCGCGGACAGGTTTCGAACCTCGTCACACCCCATCACCAAACACGACCCAAAAGTGGGTAGGGTGCGTGGAAACAGTGCAGGGGACCCCCACACCATGTGAAATGGGATATGCGCCTTGGGAAAGGCGCTTCACACATGAACGAAGGCGCCACGGCGAGTGGCAGCGTCAGGCTTCTGTGGTGGGTGAGACCTGCGCTTTGGCAAGCATAACTTGAGCTACTCTTGGCCAAATTGCACGCAGTTTGGTGCATTGGAAAGCTCATGAATATCCCTATAAATATTGTAATCATGTCCATGTTTAAAATCTAACGCAAAATGACGTTATTCCCTTCAAAAACGGACTGTCTCTAAATTCTTGCTCACATAGCGTGAGGCGACCAGAAAGCTCACGCTCAGTCTCAGATTCGCCCAAAACAGTAGACGTGAACCACTAGAGACTATCAGACAAACGTCGGGACCGCACCATGTGGATCGCATCCTAACATGCAGTCCCGCAGACCCAGAGTTCTGCAGATCCGCACTACCGCAACTCCGTAGTTTTGTTGCTCCGCAGCCCCACATTTCTGCAATTCCACGGTTCTATAGCTTTGTAGCTTCGGAGCTCCGCAGCACTGGAGCTTTGCATCACCCCGGTCCCAAGGCACTCTAACCCCCGTCACTACAGCTTTGCAGCTTTGTAGATCCACTGTCCACTGCTCCGAATTCTATAGCTCCATAGTTTTACTGCTCTGCAGCTCTAAATTTATGCATATCAACATTGTTGCAGCTCAACAACTCTGCATTTTCGTGGCTCTGCACATCTACAGCTCCGTAGCTTCGCAGTTCTGCAACTCCGTAACTCCACATTTTCACATTTTGTAGCTTCACTACTTCACAACCCCTTAGCACCCGGAAATTGCAGCACCACGGTGTGGAGGCATTCTCATCCTGGCACACTATTAATTGTATCTTTACAACTCCACAGATCCACAGTTCTGCAACTCCACGGCTCCGCAGCACTACGGGATTGAGGCACTCTTGCCTTCCGGCTCGTTACTACTCTGCAGCTCCATAGCCTCGTAATCTTGAAGCCTCGCAGTTGTGCACTGCAGCACCACAACATCGTAGTACTAAGACAGTCTTGCCCGGGCTCATCACACCGCAGCATCACAGCACTGCTGCATCAAGGCATTCTATCCTTGGCTCACTACATCCCTGCAACTTAGCAGCAGCAGTAGCAGCCGCACTTGCGGCTGGTACCGCCACCCTAGCCTCTTTGCCTGAAATGGAGCCAATCCCGGCCTCTCCGTTGGCTACTCGTGAGCGTGGTCACGCCAACAAGGAGCTCGCGTACTACAAGGAGAGGGCGGAGCGCAAGGTGTGGTCGCACAGCCGTCGCCACAGTCCAGCGTATTACCATGGAGAGGACTATGACCTCGTCGCTGACTACTCTCATGAAGACGCTGTAGAGTACACCGCCTACTGCCAATCCATTTATGATGAATTGCCAACCGTGTAGAACTCGCTAGCCAGGGGACCGCCACAGGACCAGCGTCCTCCTCAATCACCTGTTAGCCCTCCCGTTTCCCATAGGACATGTCGGCAGAGGCGGCGTGCTGCCCCTGGTGGGGCGGCGCCAGCAGCACCAGCTACACCAACAAAAGCCTGTAGATCCTCTGCTCCTTATCGTGTTGCATCTTGAGCAGCATTCGGTTCTACTGCTGCCTCCTCTAGATCCTCTGACATCTTTCTCGTTCTGGAAGCTTCACTTGTCTCCAATGTTGTTGTCTCCTATAGTTTTGTTGCCACAGCACGTGCTGCATGTGCCCCTGCCAGCAGTACTGCTGTTAGGGCCATTGACATTTACACAGCTACTGCAGTTGATCAGGGACCTCTTGTAGCAGCCGCATTCAACATTTCCACACAGGTTGCCACCGTCGTAGATGCAATAGCAGCAGCAACAGCGGCAGCAGGCACTGGCGTTGTCTCCATCCATTCCTCTACAAACTCAGGCATCCTCTGAAGCCTTGTCATCAACATTCAGCCATGATATTTGCATTCTCATCACCACAGCTGCAGCCATGTCCACCCTCACCGGTGTAGCTCTGATTGGGGTTGCCTGTCTCATTGTCTCCACGTCTTCTTCTATGGCAGTCATCACAGAATTAGCTAGAGCAGCGCTTCCACCCCTGTTTGCCTTGCGCCGTTAGTTCTAGTGAACTTGGCACACTCTCCTTCCTGTCCCCTATCTTCCTTTTCTCTCTGTATAGTAGTGTTTGTGTGTTCAGGTCCGTTGCCTTGCAGCTCTGCCTTCAGCGCCACACCCACCATACATTCCCATAACCACCGGGGCAGGGAAAACTCTGCCAAAACTTCTTTTGGCAGAATTTGTACCTGCTCATCATGCCGGTTGATGATGATCAGTACACCGCACTACAAGCAGAGCTATAGCAAGAGTGCGCTGCTCTCCAAGGCACTCTCATAGCATAGCACAATGCATAGAAAAAACTGTGTGATGAACAGGCTGACCAGGAAACGTCTGTTGACCATGTAGCAGACCTAGTCCTCGACCGCCTTCAGCCCGCACCGCGCTCCATGCCCTCTGCTTCCATTGCTGCCGATACTGCTGCTGCCTTCTCCACCTCACCCGCTTTCGCATCCAATGCCTCTGGCTCTCTTTCTTTCGACCCTCCTGCAGTTGTCGCTGTTGCAGGCGCAGCCGCCACCAAAGCACTCTTGTTGCCCACGCATTGCAAGCCTGAATTTGACTCAACACTGCCTCATTTCACCTCTAATCTCACCTTCGCTTCCTGGGAGGTTCACTTCAGTGCATGGGCACAAGGTGAACAACTTTGGGAATACTACCACGAACCAAATTCCTCAGTCAACCCCTTTTTTGTTCCAACCGATGCTGAATCTCCACGTGCTGTCCGCACTCTCATCCGTGCTGGTCCGGATGATCTAACTGATGAGATCGGTTCATACAACGCTGACACAACACGCCTCACGCCTGCTAATCCCATTGGCACTTACGCCATCATAAAGCACCGCAACACTGTCACAGGCCACGCAGCACAGAGTATCCTCACTTTTCCATTCAAAACATTGTCTATGCATGTTGATTAAACTGCAGATGCCTCTTGGGCTCGCAGTCTCACCCTGCTATGTGACCTGAGCAAGGCAGTACCCGGACAACTCCCTATAGTTCTCTCCATTGTCAGCAGACTCATCCTTAAAATTTTCAACATCTTCGGAGGGGTGAAGGCCTTGGAGCTCAAGCATCTTGCATCCAAGTCGGTCCTTACTGACACTCCACCTGACATTGGTGCCCTTAACAAGTGGAGCGCGCTGTAGATTAAACACATCCATCCCACAGCAGTCGCAGCTACCACTACCTCACTCCCTTCCTCCACTACCTCCTTCACCTCATTGTCCTTTCCCTCCACACTTTCCACCTCGCTCTTCAGTCAGGGTGGAGGGGTGGTGGCCGTGGTCGGGGTTAAGGCAAGTGTGGTGGCAGCTCTAGTGCCGGTGGTCCGACAGGTCGTGGGAAAGGGAAGGGGTCTAGTAGCTCCTTCTCTTCCTCATCCTCCTCCAGCACTGTCATGTGCCGGAACTGTGGCACTACAAGCCACTCTGCACCGAAGTGTTCAGCTCCACTTGAAAACAACCGCCTTTCATCGGCGATGAGGGCGCACTGGGTGTGTTCCTCTAGCAGCTCTGGGAGCTCTACACCCGCCACCAACTATACAGCTCCAGCTGGTCGTAGTCTGTCTATGTCCACCGATGCTTCAGCCTACAGCACCAAGTTAGAGTTAATCAGACCACTTGAATACACCAGAGGATATGTGTACAGTAGATGTGGTTATGTGTGTAGAAGTTTCTAGGATGTGATAGAGGCACATAGTGGTGGCACTATCTATACAGGTTTCATTTGATTTCCTTAGTGAAAAACAAATGTCTTGTTTCATTGTAATGTCACTCGTTTAGTAATACACTCCTTCATATACTCACCTCAAACACTTTTGTCTTTTGGACCCTCCACCCCCTCCCCCTCCCGTCAAGTGGGCATTGTATGAGAGGACTGTATGAGAGAGTGAACAGAATTTTGTATGACAGCAACATACAAAAGTACACGGATGTACAAGGAGGAGAAACTTCACAGAAGTGGTAGTTGATCATGTACACAACTACATTGTTTCATTGTGACGTCATTTGTTTAGTGATGTAGTCCTTCGTACACTTACCTCGTACCCTTTTGTCTTGTGGACCTCCCCACTTTCCCCCCCCCCTCTCATCAAGTGGAAAGTGTATGAGGGGGGTGTATGAAGGAGTGAACGTAATTTTATGTGATAGCGACAAACAAAAGTACACTTGTGTATAAGGAGGAGAAAATTCATAGAAGTTACATGAGACCATGTAAACAAATGAAACATTTCAACATAACATCACTTGTTAAGTGATACACTCCTTCATACACTTGCCTCGTACTCTTCTGCCCCCATTTTCCTGACCCTCCCCCCCCCC
>SZWC01003386.1:94909-108494 GCA_023375785.1 Penium margaritaceum
AATCCCCCCTCCTCCCCTCCCCCTCCCCTCCTCCCCCCGGTTGAGTGGAAAGTGTATGAGGGGAGTGTATGAGGGGGTGAACAAAAGATAATATGACGGTGACATACAAATGTACACTTGTGTACAAGGAGGAGAACTTCACAGAAGTGGTAGGTGATCATGTACACATATATAGTTTTTCTCTGTAACATCACTTGTTTAGTGACACACTCCTTCGTACGCTTACCTCATACACTATTGTCTTTTGGATCCCTCCTCCCACCTTCCTCCCCCATCAAGTGGAAAGTGTATGAGGAAATTGTATGAGGGTGTAAACAGAGTTTTTTATGATAGTGACACACAAAAGTACACTTGTGTACAAGGAGGAGAAACATCATAGAGGTCGTATGAGATCATGTACACAAATGTATTATTTCAATGTAACGTCACTTATTCAGCGATACACTCCTTCTTACATTGGCCTCATACACAATTGCCGTTTGTAACCCCCCTTGACTTCCTCCCTCTCCCTCCCCTCCATCAAGAGGAAAGTGTATAAGGGGATCGTATGAGGGAGTGAACAAAACTTGGTATGGCAATGACATACAAAAGTACACTTGTGTACAAGGAGGAGAGACTTCATGGAAGTTTTATGGGATCATGTACACAAATGGATTATTTCAACGTAACATCACTTGTTAAGTGATACACTTAACATACACTTACATACACTTACATCATACACTGTTGCCCTTTGGAGCCCCCTGACCCCCCCCCCCCCTCCCGTCAAATGCAAAGTGTATGGGAGGATTGTACGAGGGGGTGACCAGAATTCGGCATGATAGTGACATACAAAAGTACACTTGTGTACAAGGAGCAGAAACTTCATAGAAGTGATATCATGTACACAACAGTATTGTTTCACTGTAATGTCACTTCTTGAGTGATACACTCCATGCATTTGTCTCATACACTATTGTCATTTGGACCCTCCTCCCTCGACTCCACCCCCCCCCTGTCAAGTGGAAAGTGTATGAGGGGATTGTATGAGGGAGTGAACAGAAATTTGTATAATGGCGGCATACAGAAGTACACTTGTGTGCAATGAGGAGAAACATCATACACGTTGTATGAGATCATGTACGTAAATGTATTGTTTCAACGTAACGTCACTTGTTCAGTCATACACTCCTTATAGACTTGCCTTGTACACTTTTGCCATGTGGACCCCCCCTCCTCCCCCCTCCCCCCCGTCAAGTGAAAAGTGTATGAGGGGAGTCTAAGGGAGAGTTAACAGAATCTGGTATGACAGTGACATGTAAAACATACACTCATGAGTGTATGTTTTACATGTCACTGTCATTTGTATAAATGATAACATATGTTATCATTTATACAAATGTGATATTTCCATGCAATGTCACTTGTTTTGTGATACACTCCTTTAGACACTTGTCTCATATGTTTTTGTCCTTTGGACCCCCCCCTCCTCCCACTGTTTCCTCTCCCCCTGGAAAGTGGAAAGTGTTTGAGGGGAGTGTACAAGGGAGTGGAAAGAAGTTAAAATGACAATGATATACAAATGTACACTTGTGTACAAGGAGGAGAAACTTCATAGAAGTGACAGGAAATCATGTACACAACCGGGATATATTTATAGTTCTTACAGTGTAAACTTGTGTAGAAGTTACACGGAAGACTCTTCACTATGTGAATTTGTCCTCCAATGCGACCAGGAATATTCTATGAAGGTTACCATAATGTATGGGTGAGTACAAGGAAGGTACTTGGAGTTTACGTGTACAGAAAAATGTGTGGTGTGCATGAATTTGGGGTGATTGGGACTAAATGACAGCACCGCTGTAGCACCACCCCCATCGCCTTACCCCTAGGGGTGGCCCCCAGGGTATGGGGGGCCCATCTATGATGATTGTCCCTCTGGTCTTTATGCTCCTCCTGCGTGGGCCTCTCCCGTCTACCCATCTCGGCGTCCTTCCTTTCGTATTGTCATGACCCCTAACCTGCATTAGGACAACCGCTAGCTAGACGTTATCCTCTCCCACACCGTCCACCGTCATCTCCATGATCATGGAGGTGAGAGTGGGTGTTTGGGGTCAGAGTCACTTGCGTGTGCAGTTGATGGGGCTTTTCATGGTTCTCTGTCTGGTCATGTTGAGGGGTGTCTTCCTGCTGATGTCTCATGGATTTAGGAGTGGCAGTCTGTTTTCTTGCCTCATTGTCTTGTCGCCTGTGTGGTCAACGTCTACCACCGTACGCTGCCAATGCCGTAGTCAGTCGTAACCCTGCCACTATTTGCGTGTCGGGTGGCTTTTGCATCCTTGACTCCGGAGCCACCCACCACGACATGACCTCTGTAACGAGGTGTCCATCTTTTTCTGGCATACCCGGAGCCTCGACTGACTTTCAGGGAAATCTGGGCCATTATCTGCTTTTCAGAAATTGGGCTTGCGGTCAAGCTTGACTTTGCTTGACCACGAGGACGCAAGGACGCGAGGAACGAGCGAGCGAGTGTGAGCTCCACACACCAGAGGTGTGTTTTGCTTGCACCTTCACGTGGTTTTGCGAACATGCTACGCGAGGGTGGCTTTCCTCCTCTCAGCGAGTAGCGTACGAGTTACGCTACCCGTCGAGGGACTGTCTTGACGGCGGACCTCCGACACCGGATGCGGTCAACCGCGAAAGTGGTGCTTCCAGTGGCATGCACAACAACATGACCGCACACACCGCTGGGAAGCATACCCGATGACATGCGACACACACAGTGGCTCGCCAACAGAGAGAACATACCATCGATCTTGACAATGGATGGCCGGGAATTTCTCGTTCTAGGCATTAGGTGCAAGTAGAGCACTAGGTTCAGGTGCAAGCAGAGCAGTGGGTTCAGGAGAAAGTAGCTTTCTACAGGAAGCTAGGATAGCAGTAGGCAAGGGCCAGGACCAGCGAGCCGAACAGTATAAATACCTTGTAGTTTGTTCATTGTTATTCACTTGGAAAAACCTATCATTTCCAGTTCTGGCTTCCAGACTTCTCCAAGTCTATCTTTCCAGTGCGACTGTACTCTCCACACACTAAGGCTTAATCTCCAGAGATCACACTGAAGGGAACGAGACGAATCTATTGCAACTTGTTTCGTCCAAAATGGTGCTGATTTGAGTGAGTTATGGTTGGGTAAAGGGCGGCCATGGATCCGCCGTCGCACAAAAAAAAACTACAAGTGCTAGGAGTGAGCAGAGAGCAGCTCTACGGGGTGGGACTCGCTGCTCAAGCCCACCCGTCGGCCGGCAAGCGAAACTCGCCGGCGCTCATTTTTCCAGGTGCACGGAAATGCCGTGCACGACCCTACATCCGGCTCTAGGCCGGTTCCACGTTTGTGCACAACCTACGTCAGTCAGAAATACCCAGCCTCGACTTCGAGGTCACATCTAGGTCTGCAAACGCAAGCAACAAGCATGCATGATCAAATAAAAGACAGGGCCACACTAGGTCCCCTATGGCTAATCTAGCAGTAGTCTTGGCTAAAGGGCTGGAGCTGGGGCATTGCTGCAGAGAGGGAAACGAGCACAGGAGAGGAAGAGAAGTGGATGTCTAGTGTGCTCAGTGCTGACGCACGCGCTCACTGTGCGTCGCCTCTGCTCTCAGAGTGAGCAAGCCCTGCACACTCATGGCCACCGCAGAGTCGTACATATATACAGGGAGGATTAACACGCCCACTTGGCCATGTGTGCAGAGGGTGCACAACCAAGATGATGGAGTTGGAGTTGCAGTGCAGTGGAGGGAAGTGCTTTAGCAAGAAAATCTGCCAGTTGTGCATCCCCGCTTATAGGCTGGACTTGAATGGCTCCTGATTCCACTGCCTCACGGACGAAGTGATATTCGACGTTGATGTGCTTTGTGCGTGGATGCAACACACCATCATTTGTGGCAATGCTGCGTGCGGCGGAGCTGTCTCTGTGCAGTGGAACCGCTTGCACATTCAGATCCAATTCCTCAAGCAGGCGTGCCAGCCACATGCCCTCACACGCTGCTTCACCCAATGCCATGTACTTTGCTTCTGCCACACTGCGCGCCACACATGACTGTTTTGCACTTCACCATGACACAGCCGTACCCCACAGACAAAACACATACCCACCACGACTACAGGCCTGACGGTCTCGCGCATAGTCGTTGTCACAAAACCCATCCAGCAAGCGACACGCCGTGGGAGCAAAGACCAGACCAAAGCCAGCAGTGTCCAGCACATAGCGCAGCAGTTTCAGCAGTGCTTTGTGATGCGCGCTGCAAGGTTGTTGGCCAAATTGAGCCAGCACATTGACTGCACAGGAAATGTCTGGACGTGTGGTGGATGCAAGGTAGGATAGGCTGCCAGTAATCTGTTGGTATAGTGTAGGATCACTGTCCGGACCGTCGTCAGTGGTGCGTGCATCCAGTAAGTGAGTGTACACATCAGGGCTCATCGGTGAGTGCTGCTGTGGAAGGTGTTGTACGAGGTGTTGAAAACGACCAGTGAGATGTGCCAGAAACCGTCCCTGATGCAATGCGAGTGTGCGTGCAGATCTGTCTCTGATGATAGTCATGCCCAAGAAGTTGCTTGCCTCCCCCAAATCTGTCATGTTGTAGTGCTCAGTGAGTAGGGCCTTTGTGCGTGTGATGAGAGAGAGCGACGGGGACAAGAGCAACANAGTCAGTGGTGCGTGCATCCAGTAAGTGAGTGTACACATCAGGGCTCATCGGTGAGTGCTGCTGTGGAAGGTGTTGTACGAGGTGTTGAAAACGACCAGTGAGATGTGCCAGAAACCGTCCCTGATGCAATGCGAGTGTGCGTGCAGATCTGTCTCTGATGATAGTCATGCCCAAGAAGTTGCTTGCCTCCCCCAAATCCGTCATGTTGTAGTGCTCAGTGAGTAGGGCCTTTGTGCGTGTGATGAGAGAGAGCGACGGGGACAAGAGCACCAGGTCATCCACATAAACCAACAGCACGACGGGTACTCCATCATCCCGGCGTAAAAAGCAAGAAGGATCACACACACTCTGTGTGAATTCCCCAGTCATGAGAGTGCGGCTAATCTCTTTGTTCCAACACCGGGGTGCTTGCTTCAGTCCATGAAGATCTTTAAGCAGCAATCAGACGCGATCTGTTCCATCCTCAAACCCATATGGTTGTTTTGCATACAGTTCCTCCTCCAGAGGGCCGTTCAGAAATGCATTCTTGATGTCCATTTGATGAATCTCCGAGTCTTCATGGGCCACCACGCCCAACAGTACTCTGCCGGTGCCATACTTGCCTACTGGGGCATAAGTGTCAGTGAATTCTTGTCCTGGAACTTGATAGAACCCCTTTGCTACCAACCTGGCTTTGTATTTTTTGATTAGGCCAGCCAAGTTCCTCTTCAGCTTGAAGACCCACTTCACATCTATGGCCTTTCGGCCAGGTGGAAGAGGCACAACCTCAAACACCTTATGTTCCAAAAGAGCGTTGATCTCGGCAGCCATGGCCTTCTCCCACTCAGGTGCTTCAGGGCGCCCCCTTGCCTCAGACAGGGTCAGGGGCTCCACCTGTTGGTGCTGTGTTCAGTTGGAACCATTCATGTGATAGAACTGTCGATAGTTGACGGGTGGGACGTCCCTCAAGGCACGTTTCACAGGTTTGGGTGCAGGTGTAACAGTTTTTCCCGACTCTGTGGGGGCATCACCTCGCAGCCCAGGGGGTGACTGAGGCGCACTTGACTCTGTGCTTGCCAGATCAGTGGGTGTTAGGAGCTCTCTCGGCACAGAGTTGTTCTCACCCTGCTCTCATGCCACAGTGCGTGTGGGAACTGTGACTGGTTGTGGGACAAGCACTGGAATGCTTACATAGTGGTGGTAGTGCTCAGGGTTAGTGAGGTTGGGCACGTGCCGCAAGGTGCGGAATTTCTTGTATGACATGTGCTCCAGGAAAGAAGCATCTTGACTCTCAAGGAAGTTGTGGCTCGTGGGGTCCCAGAACCTCCACGCCTTTGATGCATGTGACACACCGACAAAGACACACCACCGACCTCTAGGACTCAATTTGTGTTCGCGTTGTGGTTTGGCAAACCAGACGCAGGCCATGGTACCCCAGACTCGGACAGGACGTAAATCCGCTTTTTTCATAAACCATCGTTCCCAATGTGTGGCTGACCGAGGCAGTGGGCCTTGCAGAACTCTGTTCCACACCCAGGTGATGTACTTCACTGCTTCCTCCCAAAACCCAAAGGACAAACCTGACTCCCTCAGTAGCGTGCGTAGGGCATCGCCAAGTGTTCTGTGCCATTTCTCGGCCACCCCATTTTGCTGGGGAGTGTACGGCGCAGTAGTCTGATGTTCTATTCCTTGTACCTTGAGGGTTGCAGTCAGTGGGCCCATGAACTCTCCCCCTCTGTCAGTCCGTAGCTTCAGCAACTTGCACTTTGTCTGCCGCTCTGCAAGGGGTATCCACTCTGTGATGGCCTGGAGAGTGTCTGACTTTGACTTGAGCAGGAACGCCCAGCGGAAACGGCTGAAGTCATCTGTCAGTGTCAGAATGTACTGTGACCCATACTGGACTGAGGGCACGGGCATCGGTCCAGTCAGATCTGCATGGACCAGTTGCAGAGGTGCAGTGCTGTCCCTTTCTGACTTGGGAAAAGTCTGTCTATGAGCCTTGCCCTCATGGCACTCCAGAAATGTGTCTGATTTGAGTCCATGAGGGCAATCCTCCTGAGGTATACCTCGTGCTGATGAGTGCTTTCGCATGTCTGTGATGAGATCTGTGTGAATGTGTGCCAGGCGTCTGTGAAGAAGATCTGTATGCTTTGCATCTGTCGTGGTGACAACGTGAGCCTGTGGGCGGTGCAAGTGAGTGGGAACCAGGGGAAAGAGAGTCAAGCGATACAGCATGTCAGCATGCAAGGACCCATCCACCAACAANCAACAAGTTCTCTCGCAACTTGGGCACATACAAGACACCAGTCAGCCAGATCACTCCCCCAGGTGCCTGCAGTGCCACCGTCCCCACACCCTCCATCGCTAAGACTTCCGCAGAGCCGGTTTTCACTCCTTCAACATCATCCATGGCATACAGTGACGCAAACAGCTTCCTGTGCGGGGACATGTGGTGCGATGCAGTGGTGTCATACAGCCATTCATGCATGGGAAGAGCATGCGATGTGGTAACGTGCGTATGCCCAAGCCGCTGACCTGACGCCGGTGTTGCGGCGGTTGGCTCGGGGGGCTGAAGCTCCATGGGAGTAGTCCAGCCAACAGGAGGTGGTGGAGCTGGCTGCTGTGCGTCTGCCATCTGTGAATAAACACGCTGTGCCCAAGCAGATGCAGGAACCGTTGTAGCAGAGTACGGTGGCACATAGAACGACCCCTGGTACTGTGGTGGTGGTCCCTGGTAGAACGGCGGCGGTAGTACCTGGGGCACTAGGAACGCCACAGGCAGCTGCAGTGAGGGTGCTGCAAATGTGGCTGCTCCGAACGGAGCCGGTGCGTGTGGTCCCATGGGAAATGACCTCGACCAGGCAGGGGGCTGTAGCTGCTGACTGAGCTGAGGGCGGTGAACCTGCTGCGGCTGATAAGACTGCTGCTGTGGAGGAGGAGTCATGATGCGCTGCAGCTGTGGACACGCCCGCTAGTAGTGTCCGGCCTGCCCGCAGTAGTTGCAGGTGCGTTCTCCTGCACCCCGACTGTGACCGCGCCCTCCGCTTGACTGTCCTCCTCTCCCCCCTCCACCTCATCCACCTCCTGCACCCAAGCCTAGAGATGGGCCTGGCGCTGCATGGTGAACAAAGGCGCTGGTAGTGGGGGTCTCAGCGTCGCGTGCTTCCCCACGCAGAATTTCTTTGTAGTGACGTAACTCCTCAAAAACCTCCGCTAGATCCTTGCCTCGATGTCGGTGACACGTAGCCTCCTCAACAGCGCCCGCCGGAACTCCCTGTACGGTTCGCCCAGATGAAGTAAAATTGGGTCCAACCACTCCAGCATCGAGCAAGGTGCCCCAAGCCCCAGAATGCGGCGGCGGATATCCATTGCTGCGTCCCAGTATTCTGCGACGGGCACTCTTGGCTTGGGGTACACCCTGCGCAGCTTGTCGCAAAGTGTAATGACCAGGGCCATACCCCGTTCCTCCTGCCGGGTGGAGAGGTGCTGCCACGCCTCATAGGGTTGAGGGGCTCCGCTACGTGGATTTGCGGGATCCTCGCCCTTTCCTCCAAACTGGAGGTGACGGGTGGCGTAGGCTTGATCATCGGGCAACGCCCGCGTGAGGGCATTGAACGCACGCAGAAGCACTCGCTCGTCTGCATCGTCCACCACTGGTGCCAGGTAAACTTCCTCAAATCCGTGCTCGGCAGCCCATGTAAGGAAAATGTCCTTCCATGCGAGGAAATCTCGCGTGCCGAGCAGAGGAGGGGAGAGGTCCTTTTGCGTCATAACCTTGTACAACTCCTCCCAGGTTACTATCGTGGCGGGTTGGTTGGAGGGCTGGCTGCCGTTGGGGTTAGAGTCGCCCCCTTGGTTTGAGGAGCCCGCATTACTCATGGCTTCCGTCCGCACCCTCCTTGGCGAAGGGGTTGAGTGGTCTCTAGTGCCCTGCCGCTCCTGCTACTGCTACTGCGCNCCACGCAAGGAAAATGTCCTTCCATGCGAGGAAATCTCGCGTGCCGAGCAGAGGAGGGGAGAGGTCCTTTTGCGTCATAACCTTGTACAACTCCTCCCAGGTTACTATCGTGGCGGGTTGGTTGGAGGGCTGGCTGCCGTTGGGGTTAGAGTCGCCCCCTTGGTTTGAGGAGCCCGCATTACTCATGGCTTCCGTCCGCACCCTCCTTGGCGAAGGGGTTGAGTGGTCTCTAGTGCCCTGCCGCTCCTGCTACTGCTACTGCGCTGCTGCTGCTGCTGCGGTTGCTTCGTTGGCCGCCACACTCGCGGGCGTCTCATGGGACGTGGCGACTTGGCGGGCAACGCCCCCAAGTTGATGCGATCTGTGCCTCTTTGGCTCCACCCTGACTGCGCAGGGTCTGGCGAGCCCTGCGCGACCTGCTTCGACGGTCCAGGCTTGCTGCAGCGGCGGCAAACGGCACCGTTGCCGTTCAGGGCCGTTTTGAGGGCCGTCCGTCGATTTCATGAGTCCCACTCTCAAGCGTTCACCACGCCCAGCGTTCTGGGCTCTGATACCATAAAGGGAACGAGACGAATCTATTGCAACTTGTTTCGTCCAAAACGGTGCTGATTTGAGTGAGTTATGGTTGGGTAAAGGGCGGCCATGGATCCGCCGTCGCACAAAAAAAAGCTTCAAGTGCTAGGAGTGAGCAGAGAGCAGCTCTACAGGGTGGGACTCGCTGCTCGAGCCCACCCGTCGGCCGGCAAGCGAAGCTTGCCGGCGCTCATTTTTCCAGGTGCACGGAAATGCCGCGCACGACCCTAAATCCGGCTCTAAGCCGGTTCCACGTTTGTGCACAACCTAAGTCAGTAAGAAACACCCAGCCTCGACTTCGAGGTCACATCTAGGTCTGCGAACGCAAGCAACAAGCATGCAGGATCAAGTAAAAGACAGGGCCACACTAGGTGTCCTATGGCTAATCTAGCAACAGTCTTGGCTGAAGGGCTGGAGCTGGGGCATTGGTGCCGAGAGGGAAATGAGCACAGGAGAGGAAGAGAAGTGGATGTCTAGTGTGCTCAGTGCTGACGCACGCACTCACTGTGCGTCGCCTCCGCTCTCAGAGTCAGCAAGCCCTACACACTCATGGCCACCGCAGAGTCGTACATATATACAGGGAGGATTCAAACACACACTCTTGCATTTGGTATCTGAGCCAAAGCCAAGCGTTAGGCGAAAGTGGTGAAGAGCTCGCCAAACTTCAAGGAGCGAAGTCACGGACTATGCTGGACAACGTTGAGGCTGATCGAGAGGGAGATTGCTATACCAGAATTCAAATCCAACTCACCAGCCAACCTCCAAAAAAAAAATCTTTACTTCTAGAGAATCTACACGGCCTTCCGTGCGTGTGGGGGAGACGACGGGTGACTCCCATACACTTCAAAGACATCATGCTTTCATCCCGGACTGCGGAATTGCTGCCGAAGCTTTTCGACTGCTGCTGAAACGCTACCAATGTTTTTCTAAGGATATCCAACGGCCAAAATCCAGCAAGAGCCATGGAGGAAGCCCTACAGTGGGTTGTAGAGCAGTTTGGAGCCCTCAAGCTGGAAAATGAGCGACTCAATTGGCAGATGGCTGACCTGCGGGACGTGACTGATGCTGGACAGGTTTGGGTGGCCCGGTCAAGGAGTCCGCCAAGACCAAAGCCAAAGGCTCGAGATTCGTTCAATCCCTTAGTCACCGAAGTGAGCGTTTGGACCTGGTTGTTTGCGATGAACAACTACTTTGGGGCTCTAGGTCACCCTCCAGAGGATGATGCTGTGCGTGTGTCATTCTCAGTGACACTGCTACGCAGAGCAGGATTAGAGTGGTGGAGGTAGCTGAATGTGCTGGCCATTGGAGGTGGAGCTAGGAACACAGTTGTGGCAGCCATGTGCGTGACAAGCTGAAGCTTGCATGCCGACGACATGGTAACAGTTTGAGGAAGCCATCAGAGATCAATTCGATATCGTGAATGCCTCCATGGTTGCATGCATCAAGCTGAAGTAGCTGAAGTAGATCGGCTTAGCCCAGGATTACACGCGTCGATTCGTGGCGTTGGGCTCGGAGATTGACGGCATGAGTGGGCCAGAGATGGCAAACAAGTACCACGATGGCTTGAAGGTGGAAATTCAGTGCACAGTGGAACTAAATGGAATCACAAAGTTCTAGGCGATGGTTGCCATTGCTGAGCATGTTGATGCGCTACGCTACCATCGAGGGGGTTTCCATGAGAAGGAAGAGACTTTTCAGCGTCGAGCATAGCACCAACAAGCTGATCCTATGGAGATCAACACAGTACAAGGATTCCAACACGAGAGCAAGCCATGTGGAGGGAACTGTTGGATCTGCGGAAAGCCTGGGTACCACAAGAAAGACTACAAGATGAAGCAGCAGGGAAACGGCAACCAGCAATGAGTGGTGAATGGCCAACGATTGGAGAAACTTTGTCCGCATGAGCGAGCACCAGCCCTGAAATTCCTTCGATAAATAGGGAGCTGCCGAGTGTATTGCTGTGGAGCGAAAGAAACATGAGCTTTCTGAGAATCCTCCTAAAAGCCGAAATCTCATCGGCTGGTTTTGCGGACGACGAGGGGCGCCAGACTTACCGTTAGGTTAAAGCATTGTTGGGTTGCGACGTGTCACACTCATTCTTCAGCAACGAGCTCGCGGAAAGGCTGAGGCTTGCACGGCTACCTGGGAAACCAACAAAGGCCAAGTTGGTGTAAGGGGAGCTAGAGTGCGGAATGCCTCTGAAGCCTTTGAGGGTCCGTCTGGGCAAATTGTCGTACAAGGTAAACTTTCGCACCTGCCTGATGGATGCCTACGATGCCATTTTGGGGAGTGACCAGCTGTACAAGTGGAATCATGCTGTGGATTGGGTGCGCAGCCAGGTGAAAGTGAAGAAATACGGAGAGCAAATCGTTTTGCCGCTATGGGCTGAGGAAAAGGACTCCAAGGCAGGCAAGGTGCCGCAGTTGAATTATGTGCAACTGAAGCACTGTGAGCGCATGGGGGACCAAGTGTACCTTGTGTGGGTGTGGCATAAGGAAGCAGCTAAAGAGGTGGAAGTGTGGACAGCACATGCAAAGCAACAAGAGGGAGAGAAATTGAAAGCACTAGCAACAGAGCTGTCAGAAGGAATTAAGGGGGTGTTGTACAACTATGGTGACGTGTTTCCTGCTAAGCTGCGAAAGGGTTCATCATGTTAGCTACTGAGCTAACCACCTCTGGCGGAGAAGCCGTGAAACCAAAAAAAATCACAAAGGTTTTTAGGCCTTCTTCCTTTGTTGACATGTGTCATGCACCCCAAACTTAATCAGGCATACACTTCACCTTCAAGAGTACTAACGCCTTAGCATTACATCTCAAGAAGAGCTCAAGTCATCAATATGCAAGAGAGCATCAAGCAAGGGTTAATTGATCAGCATGCAAGACAAGTCCTTTTATAGCTGTCTGTCCAGTCCTAGAACTCAAAAGCACATTCCTGGGAAGTGGCCTGAACCAGCCACGTCACCAATAGACTTGCACTGTGGGCTTGACACATAAGCATCCTAGTGTCAAGGTGACAGACCAACCATATAACATCCAAGAAGCTACGGACTTTCTTTCTTGGAAGCTTCCACAGCAAACAAGATGTGCATGGGGCCAGGATCGAACTCGTGACCTCTCACTTGGCAAAATCAACAAAATGGCCAAGGTAACCACTCACCCATATGGTGTACTCACAGGTCATATCTCACATGAGACAGAGCATAGTTGAGTCATATCACAACGGATCCAGGGGTCATGTCTCCACAAGGGACAGAGCATTCCCGATCCATCCTATGATACTGAATTAGGTGCAAAAACAATCAACAAATCTCTCCCTTGCACCTTGCCTCAGTGGGCATCATCATTCGTCATCACTTGCGTTTACCATGCCGATACCTTGCCTGCCCACCTGGTGAAGATCCTTGTCCAGTGGCTTTGTAAGCATGTCAGCCCGGTTCAGCTTGGTACCGACATACTCAAGCTCCACTGTCTGCTTGTAGACCAAGTCTCGAGCGTAGTTGTAGCGGATCTCGATGTGCTTTGTGCACCTGGACGGGACGGGGTTCTTTGACATGTCAATGGCACTCATGTTGTCAATCTTGATGACTGTTGCCGTTGCCTGTGGTGCCTTCATCTCAGATAGCAGGCTTCGTAGCCACTACATCTCTTTACACACCGCAGCCAAGGCGATGTACTCAGCTTGAGCTGTTGACAGAGAGACACATTCCTGCTTGCGACTTGCCCAACTGACTGCACCTCCATTTAACATACACACAAAGGCGGAGGTAGATTTTCTTTCATCGACATTCCCTCCCCAATCAGCATCAGTGTAGCACATGAGACGCAGTGATGCGGATCCAGCGATGCCTCCAAGCCGGAGCCCCACGTGCCGCGTCCCCTGAAGGTAGCGCATGATGCGCTTCACGGCCTGCCAGTGAAGTGTAACGGTATTGGCCACAAACCGGCTCACCTGACCAACAGCATGGGCTATATCTGGTCGGGTGGCGACCATGGCATACATCAGACTGCCCACTGTAAACTGATATGGGATGCCCAACATGTCAGTTTTCTCCGCTTTGTTGGATGGGGACATGGAGGTGGAGAGTTTGCACTCCGAGCTCATGGGTGTGCTGGCAGGCTTGCAATCTGCCATGTCGTATCTTTTGAGGATGGAGTCGATGTATTTTGTCTGGTTCAGGCTAATGGTACATGCTGCTCTGTCGCACTTGATGGCAATTCCAAGATAGAAGTCAAGAGGACCCATGTCCTTCATCTCGAATCTGCTACTCAGATGCCCCTTGAGATCGTCTAGCAACTGCTTTGAAGAAGAGCATAGAATCAGGTCATCAACGTACAAGGCGACCAACATAGTCCCTTTGTCACTCTCATGCACGTACATGCTAGGGTCATTGT
>SZWC01003386.1:108845-132190 GCA_023375785.1 Penium margaritaceum
TTTGAGGATGGAGTCGATGTATTTTGTCTGGTTCAGGCTGATGGTACCTGCTGCTCTGTCGCGCTTGATGGCAATTCCAAGATAGAAGTCAAGAGGACCCATGTCCTTCATCTCGAATCTGCTACTCAGATGCCCCTTGAGATCGTCTAGCAACTGCTTTGAAGAAGAGCATAGAATCAGGTCATCAACGTACAAGGCGACCAACATAGTCCCTTTGTCACTCTCATGCACATACATGCTAGGGTCATTGTCGCAGTGCATGAAGGACTCCTTGGCCATGAACGTGTCCATCTCTTGGTACTAAAGTCTTGGCGCTTGTTTTAGCCCATAGAGTGCCTTCACCAATCTACACACCTTGCCCTCAGGAGCATCAACCCCCTCTGGAACCTCCATCAATACCTCCTTGTCAAGTTTGCCGTAAAGGAAGGCTGTCTTGACATCCATCTGGTAGACCTTCATGTTCTCGGCAGCAGCAATGGCGAGCATTGACCGGATGGAGGCAAACGTGACAAGTGGAGCAAAGGTTTCATCGTACTCTGCGCCAGGCCGTTGGGAGAATCCTTTTGCTACCACCCGTGCCTTGTACTTGTCTATCTTGCCATCCTGTTTCCTTTTTACTTTCAGCACCCACTTGGACCCCACAACATGAGCCCCTGCAGGTTTGTCCACCAGCACCCATGTCCCATTCTCTTCGATGGAGCTGAGTTCACTGCGAATTGCTTCATCCCACTCTGCTTTGTCAGGCCGAGTGAGTGCCTCTGCGACAGACGTTGGCTCCTCTTGAACCAAGAATGAATAGTTGAAACCTGTCCATTCACCCTTATCTGCGTCGTAATGCTGCCGAGGTGCTTTGAGGCGTGAACTGCTCCTTGAACCTGGTGGCTGGTGCTGTTGATGTGGAGGCTAGAGGTCTGGTTCGTCGTTGATGATGGGAGAGGCATCCTCCTCATTGTCTGGAGGATCGGATACGTCGGAATCAGAGTCTGATTCCTCCAAGTTATCTTCATGACCTCCTCTCCCTGTTGTAGCACCTAACCTATGCCATTGTGCTGGTGCTTCGTCTCCCTCTTCAAGGAGAGTGAGCCACTCTCCCTGTTTTGGAGCGTTCTCGAGTTTGAGATGCTCTCCCTTGCTCACAGAAACTTCGTGGAAATCGACGTCTTTGCTGCGGATGACCTTCTTGGCCCCTTGGTCCGAGAGTCGATAAGCCTTGTGGGCGGTGTCATAGCCGATGAAAATGCACTTTCGTGCTCTTGCATCGAGCTTTCCAGGGCCCTCACCGGCCTGGACCTTGGCAAACATGATGCAACCGAACACCTTGAGATGGGAGGCATCCGACTTCTTGCCTGACCATGCTTCTTGAGGCGTCTTCAGCTGTTGTGTCTGCTTCTTCTTGCCTCTCCTTCGCAGAGCTGCTGCAAGTGTGAGGTTCACAAGGTAGGTAGCCGTACGTGCTGCTTCAGCCCAGAACATAGGAGGCAGCTTGGCGTCAAAGAGCGTGCACCTTGTCATGCCTAGGAGCGTCTGGTTCATCCTCTCTGCTACGCCGTTGCTTCGAGGTGAGTAGGGCGTCGTTTTCTGGTGTTCAATGCCCTGTGTCTTGAGCCACTCCCTGCAGGCTTCGTACTCTCCCCCGTTGTCCGTTCTGAACGCCTTCACCTTCTTTCCACTCTGTCGCTCAACCATAGCGACAAAGGCTTGCATATTCTCCTTCACCACGCTTTTCTTTTTGAGAAAGTATATCCAGACCTTGTGGCTGTTGTCATCAATGCATGTGAGGAAACATCTGCTACCTCCATTTGATGGCATGCGGAAGGGACCGCACACGTCAGAGTGCACGAGGTCAAGGGGTGCGAGAGCACGCGTACCATTGCGCTTGAAGGGTTTCCTTTTTGCCTTGCCTTGAAGGCATGGCTCACACATGATGCCGGCTCCCTCCGCCTCATCACCTAGCTCCATCCCATGCACTAGCTCCTGCTTTGCCATGAGCTCCAATGTGCGATGAGCCACGTGCCCAAAGCGCCTGTACCACAGGTTTTTGGAGGATGTGCACATGCTAGAATGAACAGCCCTGGTGGTTGTATTTGCTTGCGGTTTTGTTGCTAAATCGTCTGCTGCTACTGCTTCCACTGATCCAACATGTCCTTCCTCATCGGAATCTACATCGCTGCTCTCCTCATCATCACTCTCCACTGAAGATTCAGCCGTTGAATTTGTAGTTTTGGTCTGCAAGATGTAGAGCCCATCAACGCGAGGAACTTGTGCGACAACCTTCTTGGCAGAGTAGGAGATGTTGATGTCCTTGGTAGGAACTATAACCGCTTCCTTCTCTGTGAAGACCACTGTCATGCCATGGTCAGTTATCTTAGAGACGGAGAGAAGGTTGGCTGTGAAGGAGGGCAAGTAGAACACCCCCTCTAGCTTGAGGTCGGAATCTCCACCGTTGACACCCACTGTGACTAGCTTGTCACCAATCCCCTCAGCTGCCTCAACCTTACCGTTGGCAACTCTGAAGTTCTTGTTGCATGGAGCAAGAGAGATGAAGTCTCTCTTCTCGTAAGTGGTGTGCTCGTTTGTGCCCGAGTCGAGGCCGTAAGCTCCTGGCCTGAGTATCGCCCTCCCTTTGTTGGAGGCACACTCAGCCATCAAGCTTGTGGGATCCTTCCCACCATGTCCCCCTCGCCATTCATCACCATCTCCTCCCTCTCTCTTGGGCGCACGGCACTCTCGAGCCCAGTGTCCAGCCTTGCCACAGTTATGGCATTTTCCTTGGCACTTTACACCCCTTCCACTGTTGCTAGTGCTGTTGTTTCCCCTGTATCCAGAGGAGGAGGTATTGCGGAAGGTGCCACTGCTCCGTGAGGCAAAGGCAGCCATGTTTGCTTCACTGTTGCTACGACGCATGGCTTCATTTTGCACATACTCAGAGACGGTGGTGTAGGAAACTAGATCTTCAGTCCACCCTCCAATCACTGTTATCATGGGGCCCCAACTTTCCGGCAGCGTCATCAGAAAAATCATGGCTTGCATGTCGGATTTTAGGTCCCACCCCATGCCGGTGGATTGTTGCAAGAGCGTCTCAAATTTCTGCATGAAGGCGGAGATATCCTCCCCTTCACCAAGTCTCATGCTGATGAGATTTTGTAGAATGAAGAGACGGTTAGCAAGTGAGGAGGACTGAAAGACCTTGCCAAGTTTGGCGTATGCCGCGGCTGCCACTGTACAACCGCTTATGTGTGAAAGAACTGAGGGTTGTATGGAGGATACAAGAATGGCGAGAGCCTTCTTGTTGAGCTTGACCCATGCCACAAGGTCAGCACACTACTCCTTTGGTGCTGGGATAGTTCCGTCAAAACATCCTAGTAGATCTCTGTCATCCATGATGATCTCAAACTGCCACTTCCAGAGCACAAACCCCCCTCCAACAAATTTGAGGATGGGTGAATGATTCCCTGGTTCCCCTGTCCCTGCCATCCCAACAACTACAACTGCTACAGCTGCTGCACCTGTTGTTGATGCCGATGAACCTGTGTTTGAGGCCGCTGTTGGCTGTTGGTGAGAAGAGGCATCTGCTTCCCCTATTCACGTTGTCCGTTGCAAGCAGATGTAGGCTGATGTAGGCTGATGTAGGCTGATGTCAGCTCCCAAGGTAGAAAGGTGCAGATGTGTTGCATTCCCCTCCTGCTGATGTTGCCCTGCAAACAGAGAAGTTGGATGAGAGCGAAGGCGCACTCACTGCTTGTGACCTTAGCGGTTGCGTGCGTGAAACTTCCCTAACCAGAGGAGTGGGCCCATAACCCTTTGTTAGCTACTGAGCTAACCACCTCTGGCAGAGAAGCCGCGAAACCAAAAAAACACACAAAGGTTTTTAGGCCTTCTTTCTTTGTTGACATGTGTCATGCAACCCAAACTTAATCAGACATACACTTCACCTTCAAGAGTACTAACGCCTTAGCATTACATCTCAAGAAGAGCTCAAGTCATCAATATGCAAGAGAGCATCAAGCAAGGGTTAATTGATCAGCATGCAAGACAAGTCCTTTTATAGCTGTCTGTCCAGTCCTAGAACTCAAAAGCACATTCCTGGGAAGTGGCCTGAACCAGCCACGTCACCAATAGACTTGCACTGTGGGCTTGACACATAAGCATCCTAGTGTCAAGGTGACAGACCAACCATATAACATCCAAGAAGCTACGGACTTTCTTTCTTGGAAGCTTCCACAGCAAACAAGATGTGCATGGGGCCAGGATCGAACTCGTGACCTCTCACTTGGCAAAATCAACAAAATGGCCAAGGTAACCACTCACCCATATGGTGTACTCACAGGTCATATCTCACATGAGACAGAGCATAGTTGAGTCATATCACAACGGATCCAGGGGTCATGTCTCCACAAGGGACAGAGCATTCCCGATCCATCCTATAATACTGAATTAGGTGCAAAAACAATCAACACATCAGAGCTGTGGGATATCGACCACAAAATTGAGCTGGTTCCTCAAGAAACTCCAATAGTGCAGGCTACTTATCACATGAGCGATAAGGAGTTGGGTGAACTGAAGAAGCAGTTGGAGGATGTGACAAAGCACGGGTTCATTAGGCTGTCGATGTCACCCTACGCTGCACCGGTCCTCTTTGTGATGAAAAAGATAGGGGAGCTGTGGATGGGAGTGGACTATCACGCATTGGACAACGTAACGATCAAGAATCGGTACCCGCCGCCAAAGGTCGAGGAGTTGTTTGACCAGCTAAGAGGAGCGTTGTCCTTCAGCAAGATTGACTTGCGCTTGGGGTACCATCAGATCCGGATTGCAGAGCAAGATGTGGAGAAGACGGTGTTTCAAACGTAGTACAACCATTTTGAGTACCTCGTGATGCCGTTAGGGTTGACCAACGCTCCTGCAACGTTCATGAGCCTCACGAATAGGATCTTCCACCCTCATCTAGACTAGTTGGTGGTGGTGTTCCTTGATGACATCCTCATCTACTCTCGGACCTTGCAAAAGCATGAGCAACACCTTTGACAGGTGTTGGATATTCTTCGGTAAAAGAAGTTATTTGCGAAGCTCTTGAATTGTGAGTTTGAGAAGCAAGAGGTAGAGTTCCTTGGGCACATTTTGAGCAGGAAGGGTCTCTGCATAGATCTATAGAAAGTGGAAGCAATGACACAGTGGCCGACACCAAAGTGCGTAC
The DNA here is from genome assembly GCA_023375785.1 of Penium margaritaceum. Classification (NCBI taxonomy): domain Eukaryota; kingdom Viridiplantae; phylum Streptophyta; class Zygnematophyceae; order Desmidiales; family Peniaceae; genus Penium; species Penium margaritaceum. Next base: position 114,040 of record SZWC01003386.1, read on the forward strand.
GTGAAATCCAGGTCTTCTTCGGATTTGTCAATTCCTACCGAAAGCTTCTCAGGGGATACGCAGAGAAGGGTGCACCATAGACTCAGCTGTTGAGGAAGGATCACCAGTGGGAATGGGGCGAGAAGGAGCAAAAGAGCTTTGAGGAGCTCAAGGCTACAATGTGTGATGCTTTGATCTCAGTGCATCTGGATTCATCAAAGGAGTACGTCATGGCAAAGGACGCAAGAGACTATGCCATTTGGGCGGTGTTGATGTAGGATCACGGGAAGGGGCCACAGCCAATTTGTATGCAACACGCAAATTGCGAGGTGCGGAGCTCAACTACGTAATCCATGAGAAGGAGATGTTGGCAGTGATCCATGCATTCAAGCACTGGAGGTGCTACCTTGAGTGGTGACGCTGCATGGTCTTCAAGGATCATTACACACTGAAGTACCTGAAGACGCAGCCGAACCTCAGTCACCAACAGACTTGCTGGATGGAATTCTTGGAAGGCAGTTTTGACCATGAGATCAAATACATGTCTGTGAAGGTGATTCCGGCAGATCCTCTATCGAGGAGGCCACACGTGAGCCTCAATGCAATCTCAGTGCTCATGGGATCTCCAGTCATGCATAGTCTATTCAAGCACGGCTATGGCGTAGACGGTGAGTTCATGGGTGGTGCGCTGAAAGACGCCTTGTGGGATGGAGTGCATTGACGAAGAGGGCAGGAGCAAAACATTGTCGTGCCGAACTATGCGCCATTGAAGGAGATGGTACTGGAGGAGGTGCATGAAACCCACTACTTGGGTCACTTTGGCTTCAACAAGACACTCAAATCCTCGGCACGCCAATACTAGTGGTATTCAATGGCGACTGCCTACAAGAGGTTTGTGAGCAGTTGTGATGTGTGCCAACGCATCAAGGCGCATAGGACAAAGCTATTGGCTCTAGTGAGTGTGGAGGCACCCTCGAGGATGCCTAGCTCTCTCTGAAGCACGCTACCAGTGTTTGGACAGCCAATGGACAGAAATGGTGAAGAGTGTGGAGTACAAGGATCACAAATGTGAGTGGACAGAACTTGTCGCATTCAGTAGATCTGAATCGAAACACGTTTTTGTTAGTTAGCATAGTGAGGTTACATCAGATTCTTATAGCCTGTGATCTAAGCTTTCCAACGCATCAAAACACGCCCAAACTGGAGCAGTAGAGCCCCTGCTACGGCCGTCGAAGTAACCCTTGGTGGAGTCGAGCCGCCCACCATGCCCACGGACGAGAGTGACGGGAGGCGCTTCGACTGTGGCCTGTCGAAGCACCCTCCCTGTCATTCCAACGTGGGGAGGGGCTCGCCCTGGTCCAGGAGACCATCCAAATCCATTTATTCATGGCCCATGTGCCTTTGGAGCCCATTGGAGACGTACTCAGATCACTGGAGGTGGATTATCCCGCCACCTATGGCGGGTACCAGATTCCACACGCCCAACACCCGATGTTCGGGCTAGGCTTACTTTCTGAATACTCACTCAAATCGAGTGATTCAAAGCTCGATCCTACATGGAAAAATCCAAGGAATCCAAATATAAAGTTAGATAAGGTGTTCGACCACTCATCAGTGGTCGAACCAGGGATTACGATCAATGGCACTCATGGCAAGGGACACACCATGTCAACACAAGCCACCTGGGGAGCTGCAACCATTGCCTGTACCTGAGAGGCCGTGGACAAACATCTTGGTCGACTTCATCGATGGGTTGCCTGTGACGTAGCAGGAAAACAACACGGTGTTGGTGGTGGTGAAATGGTTCTCCAAGATGGCACATTTCATCGCATGCCCTGGGAGCATCACAGCTGGTGGAAAATCTTAACTCCTCAGTCATGTCATCAAGCTGCATGGAGTGCCGCAGTCGGTGGTCTTAGATCCCGATCCATGCTTCACTTTGCAGTTTAGGAGTAATCTAATGGGGAAACTAGACAAGTGGGTGCAGCTAACCACAACAAACCATCCACAGAGCGATGGGAAGACGGAGCGCATAAGCCAGATATTGGAGCAGCTGCTACGGAGCATGGTCCCATCGGACCAGAGAGGGTTGGGAGGAGAAGCTCGGAGTGGCAGAATTCGCCTACAACTCAGAGGTGTCAGCATCAACAAGTCAGTCACCATTTGAGGTGGTTCATGGCCACCAGCCACTGAACCTATCTGTCCTTGCTATGTAGCAACATCTCTTTTGGCTGTGTAGCAGTTTGCTAATGTGTTTGTCACCACTTGGATTGTGGTGTGGCAATGGCTATTAAAGGGATAGAAGCAGCAAAATGATAAGCATCGATCGACGGAGGAGTTCCAAGTGGGTGATTAGGTGATGCTAAGCTCGGCAAACCTGTAGCTCATGGGAGTTTGGAGTCCCAAGCTGAAGCCGTGATGGATGGGTCCATTCCACATTCTGGAGAAGCAGTCGGCCATTTCCTACAAGCTAGAAATGCCAGCTCACTACACCATCCATCCGGTGTTCCACATCTCCCTGCTTCATGCCTATCACGATCCCAAGACCTTCTTCTAGGTTCATGGGATAGCTCCACCTCCTACTGTCCAAGTTGAAGGAAGTGAGGAGTTTGAGGTGGAGAAGATTTAGGCGGACCGCCAGAGGGGACGTCAGCGTGAGTTTCTGGTGAAGTAGAAGGGGTATCTGGTAGAGTACAACTTGTCAGAGCCAGAAGCCAACTTCCATGTTGGAGGTACCAACACTGTTCTCCAATACAACCTCAGGCGCGCAGAGACGTCGTGCCTCTGACGGGGGGGCATGAATGCAACAAGGTGTCCATGTTTTTCTGGCATAATCGGGGTGTCCAAGTTTCAGGAGCATCTGGGTCATTTTAAGCTCTTCAGAGGTTGGGCTCGCAGTCAAGCTTGACTTCGCTCAACCGCAAGGACACGAGAACGCGAGGAGCAAGGAAGCGAGTGCGAGCTCCACACATAAAGGGCGTGTTTTGCTTGCACCTTTGTATGGCATTCCAAAAACGCCATGTGAGGATGGCTTTCCTCATCTCGGCGTACCAGTTACGCTACCCGTCGAGGGAATGTCTCGAAGGCAGACCTCCGACACCAGACGCGGTCAACCGCGACGGTGGTACTTTCGGTGGTGTGCGCAACAACATGACTGCACTCACCACCAGGAAGCATATGCGGTGACATGTGACGCACGCAGCGGCTTGCCGAGAGAGAGGACAGACCGTCGATCTTGATGATCAATGGCCGAGCATTTCTCGCACTAGGTAGTAGGTGCAAGTAGAGTACTAGGTTCAGGTGCAAGTAGAGCACTAGGTTTAGGAGCATTTAGCTTGCTAAGCAAGCTAGGAAAGCAGTAGGCAAGGGCCAGGACCAGCCAGCCGAACAGTATAAATACCTTGTACTTTCTTCATTGTGATTAACCTACAAAAACATGTCATTTCCAGTTCTGGCTTTCAGACTTCTCCAAGTCTATCTTTCTGTTGTGACTGTGCTCTCCACACACTAAGGCATAATCACTAGAGAGCACACACTCTCACAACTTTGTCATGCTCCTTGTTAGGTCCTGTTGGCTCTGTTCACTTTGTTTGTACCAGCTCTAGCCAACTCCTTCCTTTTCAGGGCGTTGGGGTCATCCGCTTTGTCAGACCCAAGGGGGAACTATTTTTGCCCGATGTGCTGTACGTTCCTTCTCTTGATTTGATTCTTCTCTCTGTCACTACAATCGATGACCAGTGCATGAACTTCTCCTCTAGCCACGGCATTGCCTTTGTCTCTCATCGCACTTGTGGCCGCATCTTAGTGTAGGGCACCCGCTGTGATCGCCTATTCCGCAATCCCTCCTTTGCCACTGCACCTTCCACGTCTACCCATGTTCACATTGCTAGCATCCTTTCCCCTGCACAAACGCAACTGCTGCATCGTTGCATGTGCCACATACACACCGTTGTTATTGAAAGACTGCTTCGTGTGCTTCCTGTGGATGGCCTTGATGCTACCACCTTTCCTGCTCCATGTTTTGCTGACTGCATCGACTGTGTTCAAAGCAAAATGCATCGGTCCCCATTCTCCACCTCCGAATCTTACACCTTCCATCCCCTTGACCTTCTCCACACTAATGTCATGGGGCCCCTTTCTCACAAGGCTTTGGAGGAGGTGGTCGCTATGTTCTCTATCTTAGTGATGACTACTCCCAAGTGCGTTGGGTCTTTGCTCTCAAGAAAAGGAGTGATGTATGCTCCAACCTTGAATCCTGGCTTCCCCAGGCTGAATACGCTTCTGATCGTTGTCTTCGTGTCTTCTGTTATGACCATGGAGGGGAATTTTTGGGACCCACTTCCAATTATCCTACATCCTTTAGGGTGTATATGCAGCCCACGCCTCTCTACACACCTCGGCAAAATGGCATCCCTCAACGCTGGAACAGGACCCTCGCAGACAGTGTCCGCATCCTCCTTAGTGCTTCCGATATCCCTCCTCTTTTCTCCATTGAGGCCATGTCCTACATGACCTGGGTTTGGAAGCGTCTACTCCACGGTCATCTCCCTTGTCATGTCACCCCTTTTGAGCGTTTTTTAGGGCATCGTGCTAACCTACGTCTTGCCCACTTCTAGGGTTGTGTTGCAGTTGTCTAGCTTTCCGAGGACTTTTGGGACAAGAAACTCAGTCCCCATGCACGTCTCTGTACCTTCCTTGATGTCTCTACCAAGTCCAAAGCGTGACGCTTCTAGGACCCTGACTGTGCCCGCATTGTCGATTCCCGTGATGCTCTCTCCTTTGAGGATGCCTTTTCTCATGTCGCTCCACCCTCTTCCCTATCCTCGTATTGTCGGCTTCGAGGGGTGGGTCAGCCTCCGCTTCCAATCTCGCAAGAAACCCTCCTTCTTTGGTTCCTTCGTCCTCTGGTCCCTCTTCGTCTCCCTCTTCTCCTATCCCTTTGTTGTCTGGTGCCCTCCTCAGTTCACCATCCGGTTCTCCGAATGGGACTTATCCGGATTTGTCACCGTCTCCTTCTCCTTCCATGTCCTCTGAGTTTACATTAATACTCCTCATTACTCTGACACAGTCCCTTGTTGATGTCTCTACATGATCATCCTAACGTGTCACTCCTGACTCACCTCCGACGCCTACTCTGCATATCTCAGCATCTGTTGGTGTGACAGAAACCCCTCATGTCCCTCATGCCCCTTGAGTCAGGCCAGAGCCATACACACTCGGAGGACGGCGTTGCTCACTCCCACAGTACTCTACTCCTCGGCCATCCCAACCCTCTCAGCGTCACACTCGCTCAACTGCATCTTTCACCGCAGCCGGCTCTTTTGCCAGTTCCACTGGTCTGGATGCACTTGAGCTGGCCATCAGCGTTGTCCACCCTAACTTGGCTGTCTGCTATGCACTCATGGCTCACTAGTTCCACAGTGCTCTTGAGGCCTCTGTCGCTGGCTACGTCACTACCTGTTTTGCGGCGAGCGGACTGCCTTCACTTTCCCCTGAACCTACCACTGTTCTACAGGCTCGTAATGCGTTCAGAAGGTTATGCAAGAGGAGCTTACCGCCCTCAATGAACATGGAGTCTTCAAACATTTCAATCTCCCAGTAGGTCACAAGGTCGTTTTGGCCCGCTCTGTTCTCCGACAGAAGCTGAAGCGTGACGGCAAGGTTGGCAGGTACAAGGCTAGGCTCACAGCCAAGGGATTCTCTTAGGTTCCAAGCACTGACTTTGATGAGATATTTTCTTTATTCGGGCGGTACACCACCACACGTGCTCTCTTGAGCCTAGTGGCCCAGCATGACTGGGAACTGAAGCAGATGGACTTCGACAATATGTTCGTACACAGACGATTGGATGAGGAGATCTACATGGTACAGCCTCTCGGCTTCATTGACGGCACAATCAAGGTCCGGCAGCTATGTAAGGCCTTGTTCGAACTCAAGGAATTATCCCACTGTTGGAACATGGCGATCTCCTCTACTCTTGAAAGAGGTTGCTATTGCTGTAGCACCTTCGACCCGGCACTCTTTCTGAGTACACCCATAGAGCCCTCGTGGCCATTCTAGTTTATGTCAATGACCTCCTCATTACTTGTCGCAGTCCTGCTGTTACACAGTCAGTGAAGCATCTTCTGCACTCCACATACAAGATGAAGGACTCCTTGGCATGGAACTTGAGCATGACCGCCGGCGTTCCACGCTGCACGCACACAAGGCTGCCTACATACACAGCCTAGAGGAGCGCTTTGCCTCCTTGTTGATAGACACCTCCACTACGTCCACACAGATTATTTCAGCAGGTCTGTAGCTGCTCAAGTCGCTTGATTCATCCCAGCTGGGGGAGCTTGTCGAGGCCACCAAATGCCTCACTGTGATCGGGTCCCGGATGTACCTTGCCACCACCACCCGAGTGGATGTGGCCTCCTCGGTCAACTTCCTGGTTCAGTTCTCCCAGCAGCCTCGTCAGAGGCACCTCAAGGAAGAGCTACGTATCATTTGCTACACGATGTCCATGATGTGTGTGGGACTGTGCTCCAAAGCACAGCCCTCTGTGGTCTTTGACAGAAACACTGATTGTGACTGGGCTCATGACACACACGTCCATAGTCGTACCGGCTACATGTGTTGCATGCAGCTCCAGTGAGGCAGAGTACGTTACACTTCGAGCAAGTACGTGTGAAAGTGTGTGGTTGTCCCGCCTGCTGCAACAACTTTATGTGCCCATGCGATGCATGACTTCGTGCTGTGAAAATCAAAGAATAAAGGCAATCGCTTAGCATGAGAGCATGCATCACTCACATACTAAGAACATAGACATTGAACATCACTTTGTACCCGATTGCATCACCGTTGGAGAAGTTCAGGTTATCTGAGTTGACACTCGTCAATAGCGTCAGCATGCAAACTTTCTGACCAAAGCTCATCGCATTGGGATGTTCAAGGCTGTTGTGCATGCTGTTGGTCTGCTACGTGCATGTGATGTCCCTGATTGATATGCCTACTCCTTGTCAGTCACTGTCGATGTAGCTTTGTGCTGCTTTGCTCTTAGTGGTGTGTGGGGTGTTTGTCTGTGGGTCGTGGGGGAGTATTGGTTGTGACAGTAAGACACGCAAGTGACCCCTTGACTCCGTCCACGTACACACACCATCAATACAAGTGAATAAACTGACATGAAGCTCAAGGCGCACACGTGGTGGACCATGCATCCCTGGCATCCCAGCCGGGTGCAAGATTGGCGCGAGCTGCATGGTGTTCAGTTGTGTCTGAGAGCATAACTGTGGTTTCAGCATATTGTGATAAGCATTTTCTTAGCTAACACTGGAGAGTTGCATATAGGATGACATGCATCCACATACGGTTGTGATCGATGTGGTTTTCTTTATGTTGATATGCATGCCTAGATAGGAGTGTTTGTGTTAAGAACCGGGTTGCTGATTGTAGGGGGTCACACTCTTGGTTATACCGAAGTATAAGAAAACCACGGGCATTTTTCCATCTGGCTTGGTTTGACCCCGGGGTGGCGGCCGGGCCCCATGTCGAGCCATTCGCGTGGGTGGCCCGGTCGACCAAATACTATCACACCACCCGCTTATCACTCCAATTTCTCTTGAATCTTGCTACTTTTCTCACAAGGGTTATAACTCATTGATCTTGACACCCCCATGGCTCTAGCATGAACAAATCTTACATGCTGGGCGGCTTACGGCGGCGGTTGTCACCACCTACAGGTAGTAGTGTGGCCTTGCCGTGCATGGTGAGCGAGCAAGGTGCGCATCAGCCGGGCCTTAGACTCTCGCTCCCCTTCCCACCATTTTCTTTGTTGTTTTTCTAAGTACAACTTCTACATCCATGGCGTGTGTGTCTCTCCCCACCATGTCCTAATCCTTCCACATCTTTTTCCTAGCATGTTCAAGGGTCCCTACGCCTATGTACGCCTCTCCTAGCCAAACCCATGCAAGCTCACCATTATGCTGACTCGACTGAATTAAAATTGATTAGGGCATGCAGGCCCATGCAAACACGAACATGAGCACTCAGTGTGAGTGCACTGCAAAATGGCAAGAATTTGACCAAGTCTGGAACGCTGAATATGAAAGAACAATGAAAGTTTACAAGTGAGCCCCTAGCGGGCTTATGTAGGGGCACCGGCAGCTAGCCGCACCGGGCCCCGTCACCCCCACAGAGTCCAAACGAGTCAACGGGGTGAGCACACTGCATAGACCATGTGAGTAACAAAGGTGGTCTCCTCGAGGAACCGGAATAACTCTCCGAGTGTCCAAGTCTCGACCACCGAGACAATACGAACAGTGCTAGAAACACTCGGAATCAGCATCCAGACATCACAAATGGCTTTCCAAACATCAGAAGCAATACTACATCCATCGGGCATCCTTGTCGCACCGGTACAGTCCACCGGGTGCGCGAATATCAACCCACCAAAAAAACTCTCCTAGCTCCCGACAAGCCAACCAGGCTGCCGGAACACATCAACCGCGTCTCGCTGGTGCTGTCGTAGGTGTTGGAGAAGTCTCGGGACACTCTGGAGGCCCGTCTTGTCACCATGCTCTTCTCTATCCTATACCACCAACGTGGGATGTATGGGTAATCCTTCGGCTTGCTTGTGACGGGTGGAAGCCACACAAACCAAGACTCCCCCTGGCTGACATGGCCGTCAACGCCAGAAGAAGTGAGCCAAGGCACGAAACAACAACGTACGCAAAACCTAAGTCTGCACCATTCAACCACACACACACACACACACACACATACATCTGTTGTCCATCCAAGCACAGAGGCAAGGGCCGATGTCCCTCTGGAGCATAAGGAAGGTCACAAGGTCTCCTCACGACACTCGTACATCCTAACAAGTGTCTGGGTCTCGACCATCCGAGGAGTCATGCACATCATACACAAGTCAGAAGAGAAGAGGGTCTCCTTGAGGCACTGGCAGTACCAATGCCCCGGTCTTGACCGCTACGAGAAATCCAATGAGTGTCCGTACGCTAGCCATGGTAGAATCATCAACCAACACACAATATCATAGGGGGGTCTCCTCATAACACGTGTGCAACCCACCGTGTGTTCGGGCCTCGACCACTAGAGTACTACCATCCACATGCAATCACATGCAATCACATGCAATTGTGCAGGCACGTAGCATGAGTCACATGCCGGCTGCTATAGTATGCTCATGGCAGATCATGGACCCGTCGCCATGCATCTCCCATGACGTCGCATCAAGTCGAGGTCCACACAAAACTCCCCCTAGGAAGATGAAACTGGCGTTGATGTCCTCGATGGAGATGCTGATACCCTAGCTGAAAAAGAACAGATCCTGGGCGATAAAACATGTGGTCTCTCCATCACGCAGAGACAGCTCCCCCTATCATGTACGAGTCTACTCCCACCCTCAAAGATGAAGTGGTGTCTTCAACTACGGCTCCTCACATCGCCCTTGCATCACCTGGAGTGTACCAATCCTTGTGTGACTGCCATAGGTACCAACTCACAGTCTCTCTTGTCTTCGCTCTATTGTGATGCATCAATGTATGCTGGAGGAAAGGGAATGGGCGAGCAGCACACAAGGATAGATGAAGTGGCGGAGCTGGCCTCCGAGGTGGGATAGAGCACCCTAAAGCACAAGGGTACACCTCGACAAGAGGAGGAGGGCTGGAACGACAAATTGAACCACCACACAAAGACAAAGATGACGATGGAGTAGCTGAAGCGGGTGGATGAAGGTGCGTGATGGAAGCAGGAGTAGAAAGAGGAACAATGATGGAGTGATTGGAACGAGGAGAGTGGGAATTGAAGGCATGCTCACCTCTCCTGTGGTGGTGTCTCCATGTGACATCACACTCATAGCTGGTACAAGATCCTCCACTGTGATGAGTGTGGGAGGTCCTGATGGTGGAAATCTCATGTCAATAGAAGTGGTGCTCCCCTACGCGAACAATTGCTCCTGTGCTACCATCACCTCCCATTGTAGCATCTCTACACGCTCTTACAAGTCAGCGTCAGCTACCTCGGACATGTTGAGGTGGCCCATGTCCACCTCATGTAGGACCAACTCTGTCTCACTGGATGCTATACACGCAGACTATAGAACATGCAATTACAACTATATTTGCGTCTCTGCTGCTGAAGACGATGGAGCCAATGTTGTTGCATCCTCCTGGGGGTTGACCAAACTCGCAATATGTTGAGATACTGGACAATCGTACGTAGTTGAGGGTGTCACATCCCGACCGTAGCTCATGTCTGTCAGACGAGGAGGGATGAGTGGTCGTGTGCCAAGAGAGAAGGAGAAGGTAGAGTCGTCAGAGTCCATGGAGCATATGGAAATGTCGTCTGTGCACGTATTTTCACTCTAAGCACCAATGTGATCAGCAGGGTCGCCAACCGATGAACACTCAAGGGCAAAACTGGGCTCCTGCTGACAAGGTGACTCCATCTGCGTGGTCTGATCTGCCGCACTATCCTCAGCTGCTGGTGTAGTGGACACAGCTTTGCAGGACTTCGGCTCAAGGACTGATCCAATTCCAGTCAAGGCAACAAGAAAGCACAGCTGGTGCTCACGCATTGTCTCACCTGGAGGATTGGTCGCTGTCACCCGCTCAATGATGGAGTAAGGATCATCACCCGAGTGTGTCGTGTGTGACATTGCTCCTTTGTGTGTCTGGGAACCCATATACTCTGGGAACATGGGTGACTCCTGATGATGAAGTTGGTCCTCGCGTAACGTCCATGACAAGGCAGAGCCTGTCGTGTATGTTGTAGCACATATCCTAGTGACATCTCTTAGTAATAATGCTCTCAAGAATGCCTCCACGTCTGAAAGACCAGCCAATCGACTCTGCTCCTGCACAAACAATCGCTGCCATGCTGGTGTGATCCTGCTCCACCAACTCCCCCAGAAGTCTGCAAGAGGCATCCCGGGCCGTACGAGGCTCCTCCGCCACCACCGCACCGTCACCAGTCAAAGCCGCGAATGGCACCGCCCAAAGAATCGGGGCCTATACCGCTCCTGATACAATCTGCTGCTGTAGAACGTCTGGCTCCTAAGTCGGCGTGGAAGTCGACCTCGATGACACGCATGTATCCTGTACTGCGACCGCTACCGGGGTGATGTGAGCCAGCTGCACCAACTACCCCAGAAGTCTGCAAGAGGCATCCCAGCCTGTACGAGGCTCCTTTGCCACCACCAGGCCACCACCTGTCGAAGACGCAAAAGGTACCACCTAGGGACTCGGGGCTTGCACCGCTCCTGATACAATCTACAGCAGTAGAACATCTGGCTCCTACATTGGCGTGGAAGTCGACCTCAATGACACGCATGTCTCCACCAACAATGCCATATCTGGATTTGACTCCACATCATGTGTCAACACGGTGGCATTCGCGTTTACATGAGGTGACTCTAAGATGCTGCTCACAAGTGAAGGTGCTGACCCCGTCGATATCAATGTGCCTGGCTGTCCTTGACAGCCACTCTCTCCCTCGATATGACAAGCAACGGTAACCCTGGGAGCAGACAAGCTGTCTGAGCTCTGTCCAGCACGTCAGGTCACGCGGCAATGAGGACCTCGCACTCGAGATGGACCACCAAATGATGAATCATCCAGAGGGAGCGTGGCAGCAGAATGAAGGCTTGAGAGAATAGTAGCCGATCGGGATGGATTGGAGGGTGAAGCTAAAGAAACATCCTAAGGTAATGCAGAAACAAAAGATACAGAGGAAGGCAGGGAAGCCATCGATGGACACATGGAAGCAGCATGCTCGGTGACGACAAGGTCACATAGCTACTTCATCATCCACTTCAAGCCATGGATCTCGGCAAGCATGACTGCCAGAGGTCCTCTGAATGGACCCGCCAACGCCAACAGATCCTCATCCTATGGAGGAAGTGTGCTCTCAGGGGACCAAAGCCAAGGCGGATGCAATCTTTGAGGACGCATCCAGCATCGACGCCAATCGTGACATCCATCACCACAGTAGTAGTAGGTAAATGCACAAGACGCCTCCTGCCACGTCGGTGAAGTCATCTCGAGCGCCTGACAATGGGGGTGCACAGAGTGTCTGCTCCCGATGCTGAAACACCAAGCCCCGGGAGACTAGGAGACTGTTGAAAACCATCACTTTGATGAGTCGTAGTGTTGAGGTGAACAATTGTGACCTGGCCGGACAAGCTGCGATACCACAACACGTCAGTAGAAACGTGCGACTGACCGGGTGTTGCTGATCCTGTCGTTGCTGTCGCCAACCGATGGGAGTGGCCTCAAGCCACTTTTGTAGCACGTGCTGCTACTCTATTCAGCGTTTTTTTATTTACCAAATACCTCGGTAACTGCTCAGGGACCCCTTCCTTAGGGTTTTCACGGGTGCTTCTTCTCTCGCATACCATGTTCCCATTTTTTTGTTTTTCTTTTTCTTTTCTCTCATGAAACTCTTTGGTGATTTGTCGATTAACCCGTTGCCCGGGAGATACTCGACTGCCCCCTTCTTTTTGGTACGTTGGTCCCCCCTTTTCTTCTCCTCCTTTTTTGTGTGGATGGAAAGCCCATCTATCCCTCGTTTCGGACAATAAGTCCCATCCGCCCCTTCGCCAGGATGAAAAGCCCCATCCGTCCCTCCGTGGGAACGGTAAGCCCCATCCGCCCCTCCGTCAAAATGATAAGCCTCATCCGCCCTTCTATGGGAACGATAAGCCTCATCCGCCCCTCCGCCAGAATGATAAGCCTCATTCACCCCTGCTCCAAAACAAGAAGCTCCATGTATCCCTCGGAAATGTCAAACTCTTAATCTGACGGCGTATTGCTGATTTTCTGGTGTATAAGGGTGAGCTGGTAATATTATTACAATTTTGAAAGGTTTTGCACTTGATTTTGTGCATGCACACATTATGCATGTACGCAATTCACACAATACTGTGTGACGGCGACAATATTACTACTTCTGTACTTAATAATCATTGGTTCACTTTATTTGTTGTGCTGTTTCATTTGGGATATGTTTTCATTCCCAACGTATTTCAATCCCATCAGGTTTCTGTCTTTCCACAGACCGAATATCTGCATGGCCGTCTTAACAACGTCAGCATTATCCTTGTTACACCAAAACATTCCCTGCTCGATCCTGGGCCATGAGCTGGCAAGCATTCATGCAGTGGCATCCATATGTGTTGCCGAACCTAAGAGTTGCCTGGCCAGCTCTGCAGGTGGAAAGCGGCCCGATTGGAGTGCGCCAATGGACGCTTTGACAGTTGTCCATTTTGGAGCTGCCGCGGCACCCTATCAAGAGGGACTGTTGATATGTCGCTGTCACATCCTTGCAACTGCCGCTCGCCATGGACATATGACGGGGTGCCAGAAAGCATACTCAAAATATGTTGTCGTCGGACGACACAGACATGTGCAAGACTATGAGACTGTTTGCTCAAAGGAACCTATTGGCGGGCAGTGCCCTCATCATACATGTCAACCCATCCTCTGTTAGTCCGGCTATGGGCCGCGATGTCCCGGCATGGCGCCTGTGAGCTCAATTCAGTCTCATTCAGTCTCGCATCGTTGTCGTTGATGGCATCAATCCCGCCTCCAACCATGCCGCTACTGCAGCTGTGTCCCTCCTGACTTTGGCATGGTGGACCAAGTCGTAGAGCACACCGGTAAGTCTATTCCGGTGGGTAGATGGGATACATAGGTTAATACTTGATGGACAAAACATCTGCTGTTTTGGATGGCTTTGCAACTGCATGCATGGCGTCTTGCCACGCAACCAAGTCCCGATGAGAACGATCCGCCTCCCGCTCAGGGTCCTGCACCTTGGTGGTACCCCGATAGCCCTCCTTTGAACGACACATCAAGCATGTTTGACGATGTGATGTCTTGGTTGGAGAGGGATTGGAATGATGACTGGTGGTCTTGGCGGTTGGACGAGTGGGACGCCCTCCCACAGAACTAACTCCCTAATGAACCACCCCGTGCTCCGAGGTACCCCGATGTCTGGGAAGCCGGTCCGGTTAGGCTTAGCATGGGACGCCGTTGCGTCCTGTCCCTCCCACATGGCCACCTTGGTAATTCTTGCCTTGTGTCCCTGGTGTGTAGTGTCTTTTCTCTCCTTGTGAAAAAGGCGACCGACTGGGTTTTTTCTACAGTTGTTTTTTCCTGCTCTTGACACACTGGCTCTCTGTAATACTATGAGCTTCTTTGGAGAGGAGATTCCGACGACAAACCATGTCACAGCCCAAAGAAGAGCAAGGAGATGCCAAAGGAACCCAAGGAGAGGATGTTGTTTGACAAAATGGACACGGCCTGTGCGTTTGTGGAGGATTACGCAGTCGATGACTGCTTTGGTCTTAAGTGGATCCGCAGTGAGCCTACAAGAATCCACGAGATGTGCGCGGAAGCGAAGAACAAGGGCTGTGCTCGGCTCCTCCGTGCCCGTCTTACAAGCAAATTTGGATACGTGACTGTGTCCCACTATGCCGATGGCCACAAGTGCATCCCTAGCATTGGCTACGGCAATCCCGCAAGGCAGAAGGGGTGGGTGGCCCACAAGAACTTGGAGGCCCTGCAGCATAACTCGACGGCATCAATTGCAATCCTACGGCAGGTTCTCCACGAAAGGACCGGTGTGAACGTGTACAAAAACACGCTGTACTACACCAAGACACGGGCCCAAGAGAAGTTGATGGGCAAGAAGACTGACACGTGGAGCCTGTTTCCCTCCTACGTCGAAGAGGTCAGTCATGGTATTTGTTTTTTTCTCGACACCCTTCCATAGTCATAGCAGCCATTCCTTTCCTTGATTTCACACGTGCATGTCCATGTGCTGCGTGCACCTAACACGCGTGGACCCAGGTACACACGACGTGGCCCACAAAGATGCCAACAGTGCCTTCCTGTGGGCATTCGTTGCTCCTGGAGCCTCCAAAATCGGATTCCAGCACAGTCAGCGGATTGTGACCATGGACGCCACCTTCCTCAAAAACGGTCACAAGCAGGTCCTCTTGCTTGCCCAGTTTTTTTCATGCCAACGACCATGCGGTTCCAATGGCGTGGGCACTGGCACCAACAGAGGATGAGAAGGGATGGAATTTCTTTTGCGCACAGCTTGCACTTGCCTATCCCACTGCTGGACATGCTGGATCATGCATCTTCTCAGACAAGGAGAAGGGGCTGGAGAAGGCCGTGCATAGTGGTACCACTCAACGGTGCCACTCAACGGTGCCACTCACACCTTTTGCGCCTGGCACATACGTGAGAACGTCTGTACTACCTACGAGAACAAGGCAGCCCACTAGGCATTGAAGTGTTTACACACGCTTAATGTCGAGCAGTGGGAGAAGGCCACAACCCACCTGCATCAAGTGAATGCGTCAGCATATGCATACCTGTTTGGACAGGAAGGGGAGGATGGGGAAGTGGTCGGGAGGGGTGCCTCTGGAGAAGTGGACCCGCCTTCATAGCCCTTTGGGTAGAGGAGGCCACACCACTTCCAATGCGTCCGAGAGTTGGAACGAGCGCATTGCAGCACACCGGAAGCTCTACGCATACTACTGCTTTGTGAGTGTGTACCTTTTTGTGCAGCGACTGTTCTACACCCGTCGTGCCCAGGCAGCAACGGTGAAAACTGCGTTGGCACTAGCACAGGAAGACCGACTGCTCCACTGCCTTGCAGTGGCATGTGAGTACGTCATCACAGAGGAGGGCCTGAACAAAGCCACAGTGTCGGGACCTACAAACAATCCACGGCAGGTCGAAAAGTCCTGCAGTTGTGGCAGGTGGAAGGAGTTCAGCCTGCCATGTTAGCATGCGTGCGTGTTTTTGCTGACCAAGCACATCAACAATGAGAACCTGACCCTGGTCTCACCCGCATGGAGTTCGGTTGTGCATACAGCAACCCCATCCCCTCACCAGTTGTGAAGAACATACAACCAGCGCAACCTGTCTGGCTGCAACTGGGCCCTTGATGTGGCAAGGGCCGCCCCCGCAGCACAAGGAAATACCAAGAGACGTTGCGTAAGAAGAACTTCATTTATCCCCGCCATGGGCAAAAGGGACATACCAAGACCCGGTGCAAAAACCCGCCTGCAGTGAGCCCTACATAGCCTGCAGTACAGTATGATGGTGGTTTGGCTGCGGCTGCACTGCGTGCTACAGCCACCCTGGAGGCACGTGCCAATGCCTCCATGGGTGGGGTTCCACCACTTGCAGATTATGCGAGTGGTGACATGGAGTACGACCCCGAGGAGGAGCCTCGGGATGACACGGATGATGAGGATTATGGTCTAAAAATTGATGACTCCAGTTCATACTCCCCTCCTCTTGGTGATGATGGTGAGACGGTGATGTAGGATGAGTACACCCAACAGTTGGATGAGGAGGAGAAAGAGTGGCAGGAGACGTACGAAGAAGAGCCAGAGGAGGCAGAGTGAGGTAAGTCTGTGCATTGTTATTGTTGAAGCATTGTACTTGTATTTTTTCATTGGCTATTTGTCCCTTGCCTTGCTGGCGTAATGGATGGTTTTGATGTTGTGTAGGATGAACTATGCTGGACCCTCGAGTTTGAGCAGACCATTCATTTCAAAGGCTTAGACTCAAGGAGAAAAGGGGGGTTTCGGGTTAGGCAGAGGGTTAGAAATAGGCTGAATGGGAAAAGTTCATCGCTTGTGGGGAGGAGGGGTAGTTGTGTGTTCATTTCAGGAAGCAGACATGGCAGCCAAGATTCGGACAGTGAGATGAACCTATTCTACGACGCTGAACACTGTCAGCCATGGGAGCAATCGGATCCTTTGTGTGACATTGTCCAATTCCTCCGAGGGTTGAGTCGAGAACTGTTTGAGGAGATTACCTATCCAACCTTCACTGTGTATAGTCATTAGTGATCCATGTTTGCTTCATGGATTTTTTCCAAATTCATTCCTCTTGCAATTCTCTCTTGTGACTTTCAATGATGGTGGACCATTAATTGCACACACCAAAGGTTCATTGTTGAATTCCACCTTGTGTGGGCAGGACATCCTCTGTACATGTCTTGAACTTAACCAAAAATTTACTAAACATGAGTAACATAACAAGAGCAGAAATGATGTCAAACATACATTAACAATAAAGTGTACTCTCCATTTTAACAGCCTTAGGGGCTTCTGTGATATCACCACCCTAGACCCTTATCCAACCGAAAACATCAACTTCACATGCATTCACATTCTTCGTCTTTCGTGCATGTTACAGACAAGAGTCTTGAGTATACAAGGCTGTTCAATATGCGTCTGCAGCAAGGCTGTTCTGCATGTGTCTGAAGCTAGGCCTCTCCTCATGTAATGTTGTTAAACATGTGTCTGATGTAACAGACATTGTGGTTGTAAGTAGTAAAGTGGAAGGCGGATGTGCCCTAAAAATGTCATGTTATGGCTGGTACATTNGGGGGGGAATGTCACGGTTCCCCAAGGACCGTGCACTGGCTCTGGATGACCAGCCCAGTGCTGCAAATGTGGTAGATGAAGTGTATCTTGAACATGGGACATGTTGGAAAAGGGTTTGTTCAATGAACTCGTAAGTACATGAGGGAGGAGGAACTCGATTGCGGTCATAACCATTGTAAATGCAAAGCATACGTACAGGTTTGACAGCGCAAAGAAGATGACTGTGGCCCATACTGCTTTGTGTATTTTGAATGCATCATTCGACATTTAGACCCGTCATGTGCAGCCGACCGCACCCCCGACCAAGGAGGTGTATTCACGAGTAGCATGCCGAGCCTATGCGCAGACAGAAGCATTTACGTTCGGCAGCATGAGTCTAAAGTAGGGTTGTGTTCCGATGGTCGGGTTGAGTCACACCATAAACATTGGGTACAATAGGCTGATATTCCATGATTTTTGACGGTTCAACGTTCTATACCGACCGAGGGGTACATGGGGCTTATCGTTCTGGCGGAGTGGCGGATGAGGCTTATCCTTCTGGTGGAGGGGATGATGGAGCTTATCGCTCTGGCGGAGGGACAGATGGGGATTATCGTTCCGACACAGGGGAGTAAAGGGCGTTTTGTTCCGACGGAGGGATATATGAGGGTCACAGGTGACAAAACAGTGGGGATCGACAATTTCGTCCTTTTTTTTATGTCCTGTTTTTTTTTTTGGGGTTTCACTACCCACCCCGGGGTGCGCTCGTAACCC
>SZWC01003386.1:132438-149243 GCA_023375785.1 Penium margaritaceum
GGGGGGGGGGGGGTATAAAAAAAAGGTAAAAGAGGGGTGGGGACGATGTCACATCACCCCCTTTGCTCCTTGTTTGCTCACGTGGTGAGCGAGCGAGTGAGCGTGTGAGCGAGCGAGGGGTGCAAAGGGAGGGGTGTGCGGGAGGGGGGTGGTTCTCCCCTCTGAGGCGGCCCCTCCGTCGGTCAGCGGACGAGGCCCACGAGGCTGAGGCGACCCCTCCGAGAGGCCCCCCGGAGGGGGCTGGACGGGGCCCCTTTGGGGGAGCCCTCTAAGGGCCTCGACGAGACCCCTCCGAGGGGGCCCTCTGAGGGGCTCAAAGGGACCCCTTCGAGGAGGCCCTCTAAGCGACTCAATGGGGTCCAAGAGGGCGCCAGGGGAGGGGCTACGAGGCCCCTTAGCAGTAGCTACGGCAGCTCCACCAGCTACGGTTGCTACTGTTGCTATTGCTACTTTAGTCGGCATAGCTGCTGCTACTTTTTGTAGCTACTGTTACCACCAATGTTGCTAGCGCCACTGGTACACACTACTACTGCTACCGCCATTGCTACAGCCGCTGCTACTGCTACTACTATGCATTGCTGCTATTATGCGATGTCGTTGTTGTGGCCACTATTGCTACTGCCAATGCTGCTACGCGCTATAATCACTCTTGCATGCCACTGCGGCTGCTGCTCAGTGCAGCAACTGCCGCTACTCACAGAAGCAACTGTCGTTGTTGCTACTGCTACGTCTCATGCTACTGCTACTGCTCTAGCTGCTGCTTCTGCAGCCGCAGCCGCTGCCACTGCCACCGTAGCCATTGCTATTGCTACAGTTGGAAAACTTTTAGGGCATGCAAGCCCATGCAAACACGAACATGAGCTGTATGTGCGAGTGCAATGCAAAAAGGCAAGAATTTGGCTAAGTCTGGAACGCATAACATGAAAGAACAAGGAGAGGAATACAAATCTGCCCACAGTGGGCTTACGTAGGGGCGCCAACAGCTAGCCGCACCTTGCCCCGTCACCCCCCTGAACCCAAATGAGTCAGCAGGGAGAACACACTACGTACACCACGATAACAATCAACGATGGTCTCCTCGAGGCACCGGAACAGCTCTCTAAGTGCCCGGGTCTCAACCACCGAGAAAATACGAGCAGTGCTAGAAGATCTTGAAATCAATGTCCAGACACCACGCACGGCTTTCCGAACATCGGAAGCACTACTACAGCCACTGGGTCTCCTCGTCGCACCGGTACATTCCACCGGGTGTGCGGGTCTCAACCCATTGAGAAAACTCTCCTAGCTCCCGACAAGCCAACAGGCTGCTGGAACGCATCGACCGCATCTTGCCGACACTGTCGTAGGTGTTGGAGAAGTCTCGGGACACTCCGGAGGCTCGTCGTGTCGTCACACTCTGCTCTACCCTATACCACCAACGTGGGGTATATGGGTAATCCATTGGCGTCAATCCTGACGGGTGGAAGCCACACAAACCAGCACTCCCCCTGGCTCATATGGCAGTCAACGCCAGAACTCACAAATAACCTGAGGTACTGAACAACAGCGTATGCAAAACTATGGTCTACACCGGTCCACCACACACACATAGACCTAGTGCCCATCTAAGGTCTCCTCACGACACTGGCACATCATACCAAGTGTCCGGGTCTAGACCATGAGAAGAGTTATGCACACGCACACAAACCAGTGTAATGCACATCATACACATGTCGGATGGCAAGAGGGTCTCCTCGTGACACTAGCGCTACTAGTGCCCTAGTCTCGACCACTACAAGCAATCCAACAGGCGTCTTATGCTGACCACAATAGCATCATCAATCAATACACAGGATCATGGGGGGTCTCCTCGTAACACGGGTGCAACACACCACTTGTCCGGGTCTCGACCACTATGAGAAAACCAGCTGGCATGCACATTCCACGCGCAGTATGGCCACACACCAAGAAACTCGATTACATGGTCTCCTCGTGACGCCGGCTCAACTGACCAAGTGTCCGGGTCTCGACCAATAGAGTGCTACCATAAACTTGCAGCTATGCAAGCACGTGGCATGAGCCACACAACGGCTGCTGTAGTATGCTCATAGCATAGCATGGACCCCTCGCCATGCATCTCCAGTGACGGCGTGTCAGGTCGAGGTCCACTCAACACTCCCCCTAGGTAGATGAACCTGGAGTCGATGTCCTTGATGGAGATGTTGATTCCGTATCTGAACAGATCCTGGGCAACAAATCATGTGGTCTCTCCATCATGCAGGGATAGCTCCCCCTATCACGTAAGAGTCGGTTCCTAGCCTCAAAGACAAAGTGGTGTCTCCGGCTACAACTCCTCACGTTGTTGCTACATCACCTGGAGTGTACGAGTCCTCGCGTGACTGCCAAGGGTCCCAACTCACACTCTCTCCTCTCTCTACTGTGCTAGGATCCATCTGTGCACGCCGGAGGAAAGGGATTGGGCGAGCAACACGCGAGCGTGGTTGAAGTGGCAGGGCTGGCCTCCAAGGTGGGAGAGAGCACCATGAAGCACAGGGGTGTATCGCCAGAAGAGGAGGGCTGGAGCGACGAACCGGATCACTACTCATATACAAAGGTGACAATGGAGCAGCTCAGTCAGGTGGATGAAGGTGCATGATGGCAGCAGTAGAAGGAGGAGCGATGACGGAGTCAACAGGAACGATGATGGCAGAAAGTGAAGGCTCGCTCAGCTCTCCTGTGGTAGTGTCTCCATCGAATGTCATACTGAGAGCTACTACAGGATCCTCCATGAGTATGGGTGTGTGAGATCCGGGCAGTGGAAAGCCCGTGCCGATAGTATTGGTACTCCCCTCCTCTGAGAATCGCTCACGCGCTGCCATCACCTCCCACTGCAGCATCACTACACGCTCCTGCAGGTCATCGTAATCTGCCTCGGGCAAGTGGAGGTGGCCAATGTCTGCCTCGCATAGGATAAACTCTGCCTCATTGGATGCTCCACATGCAGACTGCAAAACTCATGAGTACAGCTCCATCTGTATCTTTGCTACAGAAGAAGTTGGAGCCGACGCTCTTGCATCCACTTGGGGGTCAACCAAACTCCCAATGTGCTGAGACGCTGGAACATTGGATGGAGCTACAGGTGTCACATCCACACTACAGCTCGTGTCCATCATACGAGGAGGAATGAGCGGTCGCATTCCAAGAGAGAAGGACAAAAAGGAATCAACGAAGTCCATGGAGCATGTAGAAATGTCGTCCGTGCAGGTGTTGCCACTTTCAGCGTTGATGTGATCAACGGGGTCACCAACAAGTGAACACGAGAGGGCAGAATTCAGATCCTGCTGACGAGGTGACTCCATCCGCGTGTACGATCTGCTCCACTGTCCTCGACTGCTGTCCTAGTGGACACAAGTGTGCACGATTCCGGCTTGACATGCCCGTCAAGGTGACTAGCAAGCACAGCTTGCGCTCACGCACTGTCTTACCGAGACGGCCGGTCGCTGCTACCTGCTCGATAATGGAGTGAGGACCACTATCTGACTCCGTCACGTATGTCGCTGCTCTTTCGTGTGTGTGAGAACCCGTAGACATTGTGAATATGGGTGACTCCTCACGCTGAAGCTGGTCCTTAGGTAGCACATATGACATGGTGGAGCCTGCTCTGTCCACTGCACCACATGTACCAGTGACATCTCTCGGAACTACTGCTCTCAAGAATACCTCAACCTCTGAAAGAACAGCCAGTCGACTCTGCTCATGCACTGTGACCGCTGTCCGACTGGTGTGAGCCTTGTACGCCAACGCCCCCGAAAATCCATATGGGGCATCCCGATCCGCACGATACTCCTGTGCCACCGCCAAGCTGCTACCGGTCGATGTCGTGAGTGGCACCGCCAAGCTGCTACCGGTCGAAGTCGTAAGTGGCACCCGGGCACGCAGGACCTACACTCCTCGTGATGCAACTTGCTATTGCAGAACATCTGGCTCCTACCCCAGCGTAGATGTCGACCTTGATGACATGCACGTCCCAAGCATTCGAACCTCCGCCGAACTGGTGTGAATCTGCTGTACACTCTCCCCCAAAAGTCCGGTAGACGCATCCTGATCTGTACAGCACTCCTCTGCTACCACCGGGCCGCCACTGGTTGGAGCCGCGAGTGGCACCGCCCAGGGACAGCGTGCTTGCGCTCCTTCTGATGTAACCTACTGCTGCGAAAGATCTAGATCGAGCCCAGACATGGAATTCGAGCTTGATGACACGTACGTCTCCACCATGAACACCATGTCAGGATCACACTCCATGTCATGTTCTGTCATCGTATCATCTGAATGTGCCAGAGCTAACGCTTGGGCACCAAGGCACGGCGCAAGTACAGATCCTCTCGTTATGGTCATAGCATGCAATGCGCGGTGACCACCCTCCCCCTCGACAGGTATAGCAACAGAAGCCGAGGAAGTATAGGATGTAGCAAAACCGGTGCAAACACGTTGTGTGGAGCGTTGATGCCAATGCTGCGTGTGCAAACGACTGAAATGACTGCATGAGGACATGTTATCTCAAGATGGTGCTGTGGTAGCAAGAGAGTGGAGGATCGAAAGGATGGTGATAACCTGAGACTGGCTGGCAGGTGGAGCTAAAGGTACACCATCGGATGAGGAAGGAGGAGAGGATGAAGTAGATGTGATCAAAGAGGCCGTCGATAAACTAGTAGCGGAAGCGCGCTCGGTGATGACTGGGTCACAAAGCAGTTGCACCATCTGTCACAAGCCATGGATATCGGCAAACATGGTCGCCAGAGGTCCATCTAGGGGATTTACCAATGCTCGCAGATCCGTATGTTGTGGAGGACGCAGGCTTGGACGAGGCTAAAGCCAAGGTGGATGCCAGCTGCGAGGGTGCGTCTAGTAGCGAGGCAAACCATGACGTCCATCACCATAGTAATAGCAAGCGAACGCGCAGGGCGCCTAGTCAAATGTGTGCGCACTCATCTCGTGCGCTAGATGATGGATAGGTGCCGAGGGCACCTACTCCCGGTGGCAAACACCAAGCCACAGGAGAGGATGAGACCAGTAGGTACTGTCACTACCGAAGATCACAGTGTCAGGGTCAGCAAACGTGACCAGAGGAGACGAGCTGCACTACCACAGTACGCTTGGAGAATGGATTCTGACTATCTGCGGCTACTAACATTGCTGCCACTCATGGAGCAAAGACTATTCCAAGAACAGAAGGGGTGACGTCTACAAGTGTGGTTGCGACTCCAAGCGGTAGGCGACCAAGCCCTTGGAGATGCACTGACTCAAATCCGCCATCGATTCTACGGAGTGAACTGTGCGCGCCAATCCACGGGCCCAAGGGAGACGCCAATCCACGATGCGTCTTGAAAGAGACATCTCTGTCGACAACAATCTATTGTCGCATGGGAAGGAGGGACTGCAAACGTAGCTGCAACTGCCCTTCATTATGTAGTCGTTGCAACTCCGCCTGCCACTATTGTTGCTGCTACAAAAGCTACGGCGGTAGTAGTACGATTTTTTTCCTCTGTGTGCTTTTTTTCTTTTTCCCTCAGCCTCCCTTTTGTTATTCTTGTTTTCCCTCACCCTCCACCCTTTTTTTCCCCCTCTTCTTGCCCTCAGCCCCAATTTTTTTCCTTTTCTACTCGCTTTCGGGTGCACCCCCTTCTGTTTTTGTTTCTCTTGTCCTCCCTTTTCTCGATTGCCCCAAATTTGGGGCAATGGAGAAAATAAGGGGGCTGGCCCTCCCTCGCGTGCACGCTCGCTCACTCGCTCGCTGGTGCGAGCGAGCAAGGTGGATGGGAGAGAGCAAACGGAGGGGGAAGGGGGTCATTCTCTCTCTCGCTGTCGACACCCTCCGTCGGTCCGCCAATGGGACCTACGGGGCCGAGGGGACTCACGGGCCCGACGGGCCCCCCTCCGAGGGGAGCCCTCTGATGTGGCTCAAGGGGGCCGCTCCGAGAGGGGAGGGGGGGCCTCAGAGGAGGGTTGTGAGGCCCTCCTCGCTTCGGCAGCAGAAGCTAGAGCGGCAGGTACAGCTGCTCCGGTTGCAGTTGCTGCTGCTGCTTCTGCTGCTCCTCCTGCTCCTCTATGCAGCAGCTGCTGCTACTGATTTTTGTTTCCGGCGTTGCTGCTACTACTGTGCACCGCCACTGCTGTTGCTGCTATCTACTATGCACCATTGCTGCTTGCTGTTGCCACCGCTATTGCTGCTGCTATGCACCGGCGTTGTTGTTGCTGCTACTATGTGGCCCAATAGTTGTCGTTGCTACTGCTTCTTGCTGCTCCCGTAGTTACTGTTGCTACTGTGCGCCGCCGCTGCTGCCGCCGCTGCTGATGTTGTTGCTGCTATGCCGCATAACAGCTGCCGCTACTATTCCAGCCGCATGTGCAGCTTGTGCAAATCCTGCCACCCGCCGCTGCTTCTACTGCTGCCGTCGCTGCTACCATTGCTCTGAGCGGCTACTCTACCGCCACTCCTCCTGCTGCGCGCCAAAGCAGCTGCCTCTGTTTCTGCTGCTGCATTTGCTGTCGCTACCACTACTGCTGCAGTAGTTTCTCCTGCTGTTCTACGCTGCTCATCGCCCCTTTGGCGATCACGTGCAGTCAACTCGTGCTCCCTCACACTGCTGCCAGCGTGGCACCATGTGGCACGTTCTCTTTGTGTTCCACCCATTGCTGGTACTTCTCCTGCTCACACGCCCCCTTCTGCTCTGATACCAAATTGGATATTTTTTAGGGCATGCAGGTCCATGCAAACACGAACATGAGCTCTGTGTACGAGTGCAATGAAAAACGGCAAGAATTGGGCCAATTCTGCAATGCATAATATGAAAGAAAAAGGAGAGGAATACAAATGAGCCCCAAGTGGGCTTATGTAGGGGCGCCGGCAGCTAGCCGCACCGGGGCCCGTCACCCCCGCTGAACCCAAACGAGTCAGCGGGAAGAACACGTTGCGTGCACCATGATAACAATCAATGGTGGTCCCATCGAGGCACCAGAACAGCTCTTCGAGTGCCCGGGTCTCGACCACTGAGAATCGGGCACTACTACAGCGACCGGGTCTTCTTGTCGCACCGGTACAGTCCACCGAGTGCGCACGTCTCAACCCACCGAGAAAACTCTCCTAGCTCCTGACAAGCCAACAAGGCTGCTGGAATGCATCAAACGCGTCTCCCCAACGCTTTTGTAGGTGCTGTAGAATTCTGGGGACACTTTGGAGGCCCGTCGTGTCATCACGATCTGCTCTATCCTATACCACCAATGTGGGGTGTATGGGTAATCCATCGGCATCGGTCGTGACGGGTGGAAGCCACACAAACCAACAGCTACGGCCGTTGCTGCCACTGCCGATGACACTGTTGTACATTGCTCACCACCCCTGTGTTATTTTCAAGCACTCAATTGGCGCTCCCTCATGTTGCTCTCAATGTCACGCCATGCGGCGCGTTCTCTCTGCGTTCCGCCCACTACTACTCCTTCTATTGCTTGTGCTGCTCACACGTCCCTCTGTGCTCTGATGCCAAATTGATATTAAGTGGGGCATGCTGGCCCATGCAAACACAAACATGAGCAATCTATGTGAGTGCACTGCAAAATGGCAAGAATTTGACCAAGTGTGCAACATAGAACATGAAACAACAAGGAGATTTTGCAAATGAGTCCCTAACGGGCTTTTGAAGGGGCGCCGACAACTAGCTGCACCGGGCCCCGTTACCCCCGCTGAGCCCAAACGAGTCAGCGCAGAGAGCACAATCCACAGACCACATGAACAACAAAGGTGGTCTCCTCGAAGCAACGGAATAGCTCTCCGAGTGTTGGGGTCTCGACCACCGAGAAAATATGAGTAGTACTAGAAACACTCAAAAACAATGTCCAAACATCATAAACGACTTTCCAAACATTGGAAGCACTACTATAGCCATCGGATCTCCTCGTTGCACTAGTACAGTTTGCTGGGTGCACGTCTCAACACACCGAGAAAACTCTCCTAGCTCCCGAAAAGCCAACCACGCTATCAGAACGCATCGACCGCGTCTTGCCTACACTGTCGTAGGTACTAGAGAAATCTCGGGACACTCTGGAGGCCAGTGTTTTTGTCACGCTCTCCTCTACCCTTCCGTTGGATATATGCACATTCCATCGGCGTCGCTTGTGTTGCTTTTCACACATCCCTCATTGTGCTCTGTTGTGTCCTCTCGGCTTCTGTACATCGGCGTGTAGATGATTGACAGCGAGACGCGACGTTGCTGGAGTGTTGCGGTGGAGCCAACGCACGTTGAGACCAACACACGTCCACCTAGAGCCTCCTCCCTCCAATGTGCTCAGCTCCATCAGTAGACCTCTTCGGCAGTCGTGTCGCTGGCAGTCACTGTCGCTACATACGCTGTTAGCACGCATCGAGTGTTGGTTCTTACTACGATGTTGTATCTGTAGCACCATGCTATACTTAGGAACCATGTTTCATATTATTCTTGCACTTTTGGGACAGGGGACCAGCATAGACACCGCGTGGGCTCAGGCGGCTATAGCTCATTGGTGTTCTTTTTCTAGGTGATTCTGATCCCACAACTGCGTTTGCACCGTGCATATTATGGTATGGTCCAGTTTTCAGGCAAAACGGACGATGCCCGGGTTTTGGGCTGTGCTTGCAGGGCTCACCGAGAATACAGAGCCTGCCAGAAAATAGGTCTTTTTTCTTATTGGCTTAGAGGCAGTAACAAGCTCTACATGTTGTCATTTGTGACGTTCCTGTCGACCTGTACAGTTTACTGTAACCACTCAGCCGTGTCCATACTCGTGCAGATCCCTGATGCGGACCCTGGTGGTACCGGTGCGTCATCTAGTGGCGGACTACCAGCTTGGAGCTGACCGACGACCGTTCCAGAGCTCCGGACGCTACCCGGGACCTCCTACAGTCTTGCTGCAACACGCAGGAGTTTATCGGTGGACAGGTCGTGGGCCCGATTTGCATGTTTTTGCATTGTGTGTCCACCGTTTGTGTTGTCCTGAGGGTGAGTGTGCACCCTGGAGGGTCCCTAGCAGTGGCTGTTTCACACCACCAACTGTTTTTGGAGAGACTGAAACTGTGGAGGCAACTGGTTCCAAGGATGGCAAAATCTGGTCAGAGAGTGAGGCAATAGTTTTGGCCTCAATTGGATGGGAATTAACACTTGATCAAGGCTTACAAGCAGTGGCGTTCTATAGCCACTGATCTAAGCTTTCCAAAACACCAAAGCATGCCAGATTTGGAGCTTCCTAGCAGATTCTATGGCTTGTAGAGTGCTCCTTGGTAGGCCGTTCTTTTCCCACCTAGGAAGGCATCCCTTTCCTCCTCTAGAAGCTTCTGCCCCTTCCTAGATTCCTCAGCTTGCTTCTAGTAGGAGGGAAGGTGTCCAGAAGACCAAGACACCTCTAGATGCCTTGTAGGACAAGTCACCCCTTCTAGAAGGTGTGCCACCTTCCTGGACCCTCACCTGGCCTTCTAGAACCTTAAAGAGGAACTCTAGAGGTTGAGCTAGCTTCCTGGCATCTATTTTCCACCTCCCTTGAGGCAGGGCAGAATTTCATCTTGTGGGACTTGAACCCGGGTCCCTGCCTCTAGAGGTGGACACCATTAACCACTAAGCCACTAAGGCTTGTCTTTTTGGTGTTCCTTTTTGGAGTCACTCCTGCCATGGTGAGGAGCATCANGCAACTGAAGAGCCTTTCTCCTAATGGGAGGCGTGCTCATACTTTATTGCTCCCTCCCACTCAGCCGCATCCTTTTTGTGCAGTGCCTCCTTGAGGCTCCTCTTGCGCGAATCCAGTCCAAATGCCCTTGTCGGCATCATATCTTTTTGTCCTTCTTCGCACACGGCTGCTCGTGCGGGGCTGTTGAGGCGGTTGTTCTTGTTGCTGTCCCCTTTCGGCGCCATCCTCTCCAAGCGCCTGCTCCCCCTCTCTTGGAGACCTTAGAGACATCGGTCGACTCCCCGCCTCCACGTTTATCTTCGGTGCTTCGGATTCCTCATCCAAAGTGGCCGGAACAAAATGTGCCGTTTTCCCGTCCCTCGGGCTATCCTCTCCGGCTGGTGCTGCTGTGAGGACGTCACCCTCATTCACGTCCTCCGGCGTCTCCCCCTCAAGGGGTGGCATCCACTCCCCCCTCTTGGAGAGACCTGCCTCCTTGTCTGTCCAACGGCTTTTCTCGTCGAACGTGACGTCTCGACTCCGCACAATCTGCTGACTCCTCGGGTCAAAGAGCCGATACGCCTTGCTTCCGCTCTCATATCCAAGGAATATGCACCGGCGGGTACGCGGGTCCAGCTTGCTCCGTCCCTCATGTGCCTGCACCATTGCATGTGCAACACAACCAAACGTGCGGAGGTGACCCACTGCCGGCTTCCTCCCGCTCCACACCTCTTGTGGTGTCTTCCACGCCTTGCTCTCCTTGTCCTTCAGCGGCTTGGTCGGCATGAGATTCATGATGTACGCTGCTGTCCTTGCCGCCTCCGCCAAATACCATTGTGTAAGGCTGGCGTCGCTCAACATGGATCGCACCATGTTAAGGATTGTGCGATTTGCTCTCTCTGCGACACCATTCTCTTGTGGGGAGTGTGGAGCTGTTTTCTGCCACTCAATCCCCTTGCTCTTCATCCACCCAAGGCACCCCGCATATTCACCGCCATTGTCACTCCGGAATGCCTTCACCTTCAACTCTGTTTGCCGCTCCATATCAGCCACAAACTCTTGCATGCATGCAAGGACCTCACTCTTCCGCTTCATTGGGTAGAGGTAGAGTTTCCGGCTGTGGTCATCGATGAAGGTGAGGAAGTAGCGAGCTCCGCCGATGGAGCTCTCAAGCGGTCCACACATATCTGTGTGTACCACGGCCAGTTTTGCCGATGCACGCGTCCCCTTGGCGACAAACGGCTGCCGAGTTGATTTGCCAATGATGCATGGCTCACACACGGTCTCCTTGGTTCCATCAAGGCCGCTGATTTGGAGACCCCGCACCACTTCCCTCTTAGCCATCTGCTTCACTGTTGATGGAAAAATGTGGCAGAGTCGGCGGTGCCATAGGTCCAGGTCTCCTCCGTCCTTCGTTGCAAGATTGGCGGCGTTGGACCCCACCCGGCTGCTGAGGATCTTTGCGCGTAGCAGGTACAAGTCCTCCTCCCTCTTGGCACGCGCAATCACCTCACCTTTGTCCTCTTTGCGGATGACGGCCTCCTTCTTTGTGAAGAGCACCTCAAGTCCCTTGTCGGTAAGGCGGCTGACGGAGAGAAGGTTTGCCCCAAAGTTAGGCATATGCACCACATCGTAGATTGTGCTTGTGACAGGTTTTCCATCCACAATTGACTCAATGCGGACGTTACCCTCACTGGTGGCCACCTCTGTTTTTCCATTGGCCACCGTCATGCGTCTCTCCGAGGCGCCGTAGGTGACAAATGCCGCCCTGTTGCATTGCGTGTGGCGGCCTGATCCGGAGTCGATGACGGCAACTCCCGGATCCTTCAAGTTGGTGGAGTTGTACGCCATAAGGGCGTGCTCATCTTTCTTCCCGCCCCGCTGCGACCGATCTGTTTTCTTCTTGGGACAGTTGCGCACGTAGTGGCCCTCCTTGCCGCAGTTGAAGCACTCCCCCTTCTTGTCACCCTTCTTNGACTCAATCTGCTGCATGATCTCCATGATGTTGTCGCCTTCGTTGGCTCGGAGGGTGACGAGCCGTTTGAAGATGAAGAGCTGATTGGCAAGGTTGCTTGACTCGTAGATGGAGCAGAGTTTTGACCATGCGTCTGCGGCCAGGGTGCATCCTTGGATGTGCCCAAGTTGTGGTGGGCATAACGCGGACACAAGGAGCGCCAATGCCTTTTTGTTGCGCTTCTTGTATGGCTCCTTCACCTCAGCCGTTGCAGTCTCCGGCGGAGTAGTCTCATCACCTTTTACGAGCTCAAGCAGTCCCTTGTCGTCGAGGAAGACCTCAACCTGCCACCTCCACAAGGCAAAGCCTGTCCCATCAAACTTAAGGACAGTGCGGCTGCTCTCTTGCTCGCTAGTTGCCATGTCTTGCTGTTGGGAGCGTGAAATCAAGCTGGCTTTGAACCCCTTAGAGGCGTGGGCCCATAACCCTTTGTTGNCCTGAGGGTGAGTGTGCACCCTGGAGGGTCCCTAGCAGTGGCTGTTTCACACCACCAACTGTTTTTGGAGAGACTGAAACTGTGGAGGCAACTGGTTCCAAGGATGGCAAAATCTGGTCAGAGAGTGAGGCAATAGTTTTGGCCTCAATTGGATGGGAATTAACACTTGATCAAGGCTTACAAGCAGTGGCGTTTTATAGCCACTGATCTAAGCTTTCCAGAACACCAAAGCATGCCAGATTTGGAGCTTCCTAGCAGATTCTATGGCTTGTAGAGTGCTCCTTGGTAGGCCGTTCTTTTCCCACCTAGGAAGGCATCCCTTCCCTCCTCTAGAAGCTTCTGCCCCTTCCTAGATTCCTCAGCTTGCTTCTAGTAGGAGGGAAGGTGTCCAGAAGACCAAGACACCTCTAGATGCCTTGTAGGACAAGTCACCCCTTCTAGAATCTTAAAGAGGAACTCTAGAGGTTGAGCTAGCTTCCTGGCATCTATTTTCCACCTCCCTTGAGGCAGGGCAGAATTTCATCTTGTGGGACTTGAACCCGGGCCCCTGCCTCTAGAGGTGGACACCATTAACCACTAAGCCACTAAGGCTTGTCTTTTTGGTGTTCCTTCTTGGAGTCACTCCTGCCATGGTGAGGAGCATCACTCCAACAGTTTGATGCTGGATGCATGCATGTGACCAGTCGTAGCGTCCGGCTTGTGATCTTCCACGTCTAGGTCCAGACGGTGTAGCGTTCTGACATGTCTGCGCAGAGTTACGGCCAAAACAGTGGTTTTGGGCCGGTTTCAGGACAGATCTTGCACTGCCGCGTGCGACACCCGCCGTGCGCCGCGGCAGGTACTTGTGTCATGTACGTGTCATTTGTCATTTCTCTCTGCAAATGCTATTGGAGCATTCTGACACTTTGCCTTGTGTCTCCTAGCCAGACCCTTGCCGTTGTGTGCACGACTTGTGACTGTCGTCACCGTCTGACCAGGCACTGACGCCTTGTCGGCTGCTGTGTCGCTAGGAAGCTTCCACGCATCTTCTCATGGAATCAGAACGGTGAGACAGTTCTCATCGAGCTGTGCAGTAGAGATGTAGCAGAGCAGTAGCAGTGAGAGTCGCCGCTGTAGCGGATCCACAGGGACCTATCGACGACAGCCGACTGCTGTCGACACCGCTCACCATCATCACGTACCACTGCATTAGCAGCAGCCGCTAGCAGCAGCAGTCGACAGCTGCAATAGGCTGCAGTCCCCAGCAGCTGCCGACATTGGCACACGCAGCAGCAGCAGCATTGAGCAGTAGCAGCAGTGCAGCAGAGCAATAGCGGCGGCAGGAACAGCGCAGCAAAAGCGGCGGTAGCAGTGCGCGGTGGCGCCAGCAGCACGCAACAGCTGCAGCGCGTAGAAACAGCTGCTGCCACAGCTGTGTACGCAACCGTGCGGCTGTTGCTGTAGTTGACGATGTAGTAGTAACAGCAGCTGAGCGAAAGCTGTTGCGCAACTTTCGTGCAACTTCCACGCGGCTGCTGCTGAGCAGCCGCCTGCTCGCGTAGCAACCGTAAGGATTGACACAAAAAAAAGAAAAAAAGGGGGTAGTTGACGTCAGCATTTTTCCTTGCTGATGTCATCACGTCATGCTGACGTCAGCAACTTCCTGCTGATGTCAGCACTTGCCTTGGTGAAATTTTTGGTCGAAGAGTCAAAAATTGACAGCGTATCAACTCCTTGAGAAACGCTGACGTTTCTGTAATTCCACCACATTGACATCTCGGCCCGTAATGAGCGGTGACATGGCTCTATCCGGTGATAAGGGAAAAAGGATACTAGATCTCTCTTCTTCCTCCTCAGGGGTCATGAGTCCACGTTCGCAAGCTATTGAGGACTTGAGGAGCCAGTAGGACGAGATGCATTGCCTGCAACGGGAGCAGACTAACGCCATCCGTATACTCACCGAGCTTCTTTGGGGTCATTCCACAACTCCACAACAGACCCCTAAGGGAATGGTCGGTGTCGCACCCTCTACACAACAGTTAGCTCCAGCACCGGAAATAGGAGTTGGAGCTAATCCGCAACCTCTTGATCCTTGGGATGAGGATCCAGATATGTGAGGCATGGAGGGCGACTCCCCGTGTCACGAGATTTTTGTGCTTCAGGAGCGTCTCCGCCAGCTTGAGACGAGCTCTCGGGCCCCACACACGTCTCGCTTTCCCAAGATTTGACCGTCACCTGACCTCCATCCCAGCGACTTCCCTCTTCCCGATGCCTTTCCCATCCCACATCCTTCCCATCCTGTGGTTGCTCTCCCTACAGAGCGGCAACCCAAGGACACCTCACGTCTTTCGAGACACCACCTCCACGGTATGTCAGCGAGGATGGTTTTGACTGCTCGGAGATCCTCTTCCAGGTTTGGAGGCTTGGGCCACTTTAGAGGGCGTGTGGCCTTGCTACCACAGTCCGTATCAGACTACGGACCGAGCACAGGTGCTGACACCGGCTAGGGCGATGCGTGGACTTCTCTACGCCATGCCGCGCGAGACCGTCGTCGACTTCCGCTCATTCTCTGGCGAGGCGGGCACAAGCACCGGCACTGATCCACACGGGGGCTGGGACCTGGCATTGTCCTTGCTTGCTACAGAGACGCACGCTACCTACGTCGTGCACATTCGTGCCTTTCACTCCCTTTGTCAGGGGCCTACCGAGCCTGCAGTCGACTACTGGCGACGCGCTATGCACATCTACACGCGCCTTGGGACCTTTGGAGGTACACAGCTGTGGGCGCTCCGCACGATCATGCTCGGTGTTCACCTTGAGCACACGGACATCTTCACCAGGTACAGCAACGCTGTGCTGGAGCCTTTATCGGCCTCACTATAGCTTCTTCCCTTGGTGTACCAGCTCTACCTCCAGGTGATATCCGCCTGTGAGGCAGCCGTGGTTCATCAGGAGACCCCCCTTGCTGCAGCAATCATCGCATCACCACCGATGCCCCTCTTGCAAACTCCATCTCCATCCTCTCCCATGTCCTCCACTTCCCCTTCCATCCCGATTACACTGACTCAGACACACGGTGTTGCGGCAGTAGCACAGGGGAAGAAGGGGCGACGGAGGCACGGCTCAGGCTAGCAGCCGTCATCAGGGAGCAGCAGTGGACGCTCTGTTCACTGCTACAACTATGGAGGCACTCATCACTACACCGAGTGCCAGCAGCCTCTTGAGTGGACGCCGATTACTCGCAGCTTGAAGGCTTCACACGTACTACGGTCTTCATCGAGCATTACATCCTCCGGGCCTGCGGCATCCACGACCGCAACAGTTCTCGCTTCACTACTGGTGACCAGTGGCGACCCAAACCCACGTGACCGCACCATCACAGAGCTCCGACACCTTCTGGCGCTTCACTTTCAGGGAGGTGCGAGTGTGTTGTCACAGCCGGGTGGTTCACAGACTGTCTGTCCGTCCGTTCTTGTTGCTCGGGATCACTCGTGTGGGGGGACACAGTCGGCATGTGATGACGATGGGCCTGACTGTACAGATTGGATTCATGAGTCTCACCTTTGTGCCCTTCGTCGTTCCTCCCCACCTGCTGCCCAACGTCCGTCTGAGGCCGAGTGTTCCATTGCCCATTTAACAGTGACGTCCTCTAGTCGTGATTTCGGTGGCACTTGGATCATCGATCCGGTACCACTCATCACATGACCTGTCGTTGTAGTGATTTCACTGTTCTCGGCCCTGTTGCGTCTGTTCGTTCCGTTCGCACAGTCTCTGGTCAGTCCTTGCCAGTCTAGGGTGTTGGGGTCGTGTGTTTCGATGGTCTGTCAGGCCCCCTGTATCTTTCCGAGGTGTTGTTTGTGCCTGATCTTGAGCTCACTTTGTGTTCTGTACGTGCTTGCACACTGATGGGACTCTCTGTGGAGCACACTGCAGAGTCCGCGATTGTGACTGCTATTGACACTCGTAGCGCTGTTCTTCGTGCCTCTCTTGTGGATGACTTGTATCGTGTCTCTCGGACTTGTGCTCCTTGCTCCCCCTCCCCTTCCGCTGGTTTTTTTTTCACTAGTATTCTATCTCATGAGCACCTGCAATTGCTTCATCGCCGCCTGTGATATGTAGGCTCCGACACTGTGTCGAAGCTCATTTGGACACAACCCGCCCTCGGTCTTGACACGGCTTCTTTCGAGAAGCCGCCCAAGACCGACTGTCTCTTCTACACTCAGGGTAAGATGCATCGTTGCACCTACCCGGACTCCCGTTCTCGCGCACTTCGCCCTCTCGAGTTAGTTCATTCGGACCTTCTTGGTCCTCTTCCTGTCAAGTCTCTATCAGATTGGGGTCGATACTTCCTGATCCTGACTAATGACTTCACCCGGATACGGTGGGTCTATAGCCTGCGCAAGAAGAGTGACGCCACTCCCGCGGTTTGTCTCTGGCTAGTAATGGCTGAGCGTCAGTCCCGCCACACGTTGCACACCTTCCGCTCGGATCGCGGCCGCGAGTTTCTTGGTGAGATGGACAGATTCTTTGCCAAGCACGTGATTCTTGACTAGGTCTAGGCTCCTGCTACTCCTCAGCAAAATGGTGTTTCCGAGCGCTGGAACCGCACCATGGAGGATGCGGTTCGCGCTATGTGGTCGGAGTGCGGTCTCCCGGAGTCCTTCGCTTTTGAAGGCTTTGCTTACATAACTTGGGTCTGGAACCGCCTCC
>SZWC01003386.1:157525-183635 GCA_023375785.1 Penium margaritaceum
ATTCGCTCCGGCTCGTCCGTGCCTATCCTGTCTCAGGGGGAATGGTGAGTCTGTCCTCCGTCTTGCTGCTTCCGGGTGACACATTCCTTAGTCCCACTTAGCCGGCATCCCCAGTCGTGTCCACTGGTCCCTCTGAGCCGGCAGCCCCAGTCGCCTCTACTCGTCCCTCCGTACCAGCAGCCCCAGTCGCGTCTGCTGGTCCGTCCGGGCCAGCAGCCCCAGTTGCGTCTGCTGGTCCCTCCGGGCCGGCGGCCACAATCGTGTCCACTGGTCCCTCTGAGCTCGCAGCCCCAGTCGCCTCTACTCGTCCCTCCGTACCAGCAGCCTCAGTCGCGTCCGCTGGTCCGCCCGGGCCAGCAACCCCAGTTGCGTCTGCTGGTCCCTTCGGGCCGGCACTTCCAGTTGCGCACGCTGGCCCCTTTGGGCCAGCGGCCCCAGACGCATCCGCCGGCCCCTCCGGACCAGCAACCCCGTCCGCCTCCATTGGCCCGTCAGACTCAGTGCCATCGCCTACCCTACACACGTGGCCCAGGCGGCAGCCTTCGACCCAGACCGTCGGTGAGCGCGCAGACCGTCGCATCGCGCTCCATGGTGCCTCGACCCCCCGTGGCCCCACGTGTCTCTTCCACTCCCACGGTTGTGAGTGGGGACCCTAGCACCAAGGCCCTCGGCTTGACCACCTCAGCCATCATTACAGACCTTCACCTCGGCTCAGTACTGGGCTATGCCATGCTTCATTACGAGCATCGGCACGCTGTTGTGGCTGCACTCGCACGTATCCCACCTAGGGCTGGAGATGCACACGCTCTCTCAGTCCGCTCCACAGCACGCCCGGAGGACCCAACCACCCTGCACGAGGCACGAGCCTCTCCTGAGGCTGCACACTGGGACGTTGCCTGCGCCAATGAGCTCACCGCTATCCGACAGCACCATGTGTACGACCTCGTTGACGTTCCTCCAGGTCGGAAGGCCATCGACACCAAGTGGGTCTTTTGGCGCAAGTGGAAGCCCGACGGGTCCTTGGACAAGTACAAGGCCCGCCTTACAGCCAAGGGGTTTGCCCAGATTCCTGGGATCGACTACGACCAGATCTTTGCTCCAGTTGGCCGGTTCTCCACTAGCCGGGCGCTCTTTAGCCTGGTTGCCCAGCATGGGTGGGAGCTGCATCAGATGGATATGAGCAACGCATTTCTCCATGGTTCACTGGAGGTTGAGGAGCACTGTATGGTGCAGCCCCCAGGCTTTGACGATGGCACGGGGAGAGTCTCGCGATTGCGTAAGGCCCTGTGTGGCCAGAAGCAGTCGCCTCGGTACTGGAACCAAGAAATCAGCAGCACACTCCTTCGTGGTGGACTCCAGCACAGCACCGCTGACCCGGCACTGTTTATCAGTCCGCGAGGCCAGAATTTCACCGCTGTTCTAGTTTACGTCGACGATCTCCTCATTGTGTCGCCAGACACGGCTGCCATCCAGCGTGTCAAGGACTTTCTGCACACCGCCTATCAAATGAAGGATCTCGGATCTGCGAGAGTCTTGCTGGGCACGGAGCTCGAGCATGATCGCTCTCAAGGCGTCCTGCACATGCACCAGGCCGCCTATGTGCAGACGCTGTCCACCCGCTTTACGGAGGACCTACCACTCGTGCCAAGCGCATCCTCACCCATGTCACCCGATGGTCAAGTGAAGCTGAAGAGTCCTGAACCAGCTGTTGTGGGGGAGCCAGTTGAGGTGACCACATACCTGCGAGTCATCGTGTCACTGATGTTCCTCGCGACGACGACACACCCAGACATCGCGTTCGCCGTCAACCTCCTGGCCCAGTTTTCTCGGATCCGCGTCACCTCCACTACGAGGCAGCGATCTGAGTACTGCACTGGGTTGTCTTGACTCCTCGGCGAGGTCTCATGTTCCGCCGTCAGCCGTCTCTTGTCACGGTGGGCTACACCAACAGTGACTGGGCCGGCAGTCCGAACGGTAAGAGTCGCCCAGGCTGGAACTTTCTGATTGGCGGCACAGCTGTGTCCTGGCGTAGTGGCAGGCAGGGTTGCATTGCAAGCAGCATTGTTGAGGCTGAGTACGTTGCTCTTGGCTCAGGTGCATGTGAGAGTGTGTGGTTGCATCGTCAGTTATCCGAGTTGCGTCAGTCCGTCGCATCCATCACGTTGCATTGTGACAATGAGAGTGCCATGGCCATCGCCGACAATCAGGGCGTGCATCACACACGCACAAAGCACATCAACGTTGAGTATTACTATGTGCGTTTGTTGTTGCATGACACCAGCATCAGCATTGTGTGGGTTGAGACAGCACGGTAGTTGGCTGACTTCTTGACCAAGGCACTAAACCGCGACTCGTTCAAGAAGGCTGTGAGTTCACTCGGCATGCGTCTGTGAGTGACTCTCTCTGTCCCTCCTTGCGTTTCTGCTTGGCCTGGGGGAGTTTGGTCGTTGACTGTGTCTCTGCCCGCACATGTGCACTACGCCTATGCGTCATGGGGGAGTGTTGGTTTTCATCCGTCTCTCATCGTACTCTGTTGTGTCCTCCCGGCTTGTGTGCATCTGCGTGCAGATGACTGACGGTGAGACGTGACGCCGTTGGAGTGTCGCTCAGTGGAGTCGACGCACGCTGAGGCCCACTCACCCTTCGTTGGAGCCTCCTCCCTCTTGCGATGCGCTCAGCTCCATCGGCAGGCATCCTCGGCAGTCGGGCCGCCGGCGGTCACTGTCACTGCAGATGCTGTCGGCATGCACCTAGCACTGTGTCTGGTTGTGGCATTTCATCTGCAGCATCATGCAGTGTCTAGGGTCCAGGTCTCCTGTTGTTTGGCCCTGTTTGGCATCGTTGACTGTCGTAGGCACTGCCTGAGTTCGGGCAGCCATTACTCCTTGCTGCTATTTTTCTAGCTGATTCTGACCGCACGACTGCGTTCGCAGCGTCGGTATTATGGTATGGTCCAGTTTTCAGGCAAAACGGACGACGCCCGGGTTTTGGGCTGTCGGGCGTCTGGCAGGGCTCACCGAGAAAACCCTGCCTGCCAGAAAATAGGTCTAGGACTATTTTCTGATTGGCTGGTTAGCTGAGTAACAAGTTCTACACTAGTGGGGGGGAGCTAGAACTTGGAGGGGTCTCCCATTGTTGCTCATTCTTCATTCCTAATCAGTCACTTTCAGTTTTCAGCTGCTTTCTGGCGCTAACACTGGCGCGCGCNGGGTTCGGGCAGCCATAACTCTTTGCTGCTATTTTTCTAGCTGATTCTGACCGCACGACTGCGTTCGCAGCGTCGGTATTATGGTATGGTCCAGTTTTCAGGCAAAACGGACGATGCCCGGGTTTTGGGCTGTCGGGCGTCTGGCAGGGCTCACCGAGAAAACCCTGCCTGCCAGAAAATAGGTCTAGGACTATTTTCTGATTGGCTGGTTAGCTGAGTAACAAGTTCTACACTAGTGGGGGGGAGCTAGAACTTGGAGGGGTCTCCCATTGTTTCTCATTCTTCATTCCTAATCAGTCACTCTCAGTTTTCAGCTGCGTTTTGGAGCTAACACTGGCGCGCACGTTTCTGAGTAACAAACCCAGAGCTTCCAGACTTAGACTCTAGAGCAACAACCTGAGGGGGCAACAGCCTTAAGCAACGAGCGTGGAAGCCCACACGCTGCATCAACAATGCCACTGCCCCAACCTGCAACCTAGGTTTTCTAGCTGGCTTGTGATCGTGCACGTCTAGGTGCAGACGGTGTAGCGTTCTGACATGTCTGCGCAGAGTTACGGCCAAAACAGTGGTTTTGGGCCGGTTTTAGGACAGATCTTGCACTGTTGCGTGCGACACCCGCCGTGTGCCGAGGCAGGTACTTATGTCATGTACCTGTCATTTGTCATTTCACTCTGGAAATGCTATTTAAGCATTCTCACACTTTGCCTTGTGTCTCCTACCTAGACCCTTGCCGTTGTGTGCACGACTTCTGACTGTCGTCACCGTCTGACCAGGCACTGACCCCTAGTTGGCGGCTGTGTCGCTAGGAAGCTTCCACGCATCTTCTCACTACAAAGCTTGGGGGGAGCTAGAACTTGGAGGGGTCTCCCATTGTTGCTCATTCTCACTTCCTAATCACTTACTTCTAGTTTTTAGCTGTAGTCGGGCGCCAACTCTAGCGCACGCGTTTCTAAGTAAAAACACCAGAGCTCTCAGACTTAGATTCTAGTGCCGCACACTAAGGGGGTAGCCTAGGCAACTAGCGTGGGATCCCGCACACTGCATCAACAACGCTGCTACCCCAACCTGCTACATTAGGATTTCAAGCCACTCGTGACGGGTGGAAGCCACACAAACCAACAGAATATACTGCGATGTCCCAGAGAGTAGAGCTAGGAAGCTTCCAGACATGTTCTCATTGCCTATCACCACGTGGTCTTATTGCTTGCTGCCACTCTTGTTAGATCCACAACAGTTTCCTCAATTAAGATTTAAGTTTGTTATGAATGACACCCTCTATTGGTGTGTGGACTTTGGCCTGACACCCTTTTGAGGACAGCGAGGTTACATGGGGTGTGGCATGATGCTATGGTCGAGGTTATGCTGGTCGAGACCCGCGCACCTGTTGAGTTCTACCGGTGTGACGTGAAGACCCATTGCCTACATGTGTTATGTATGATCCATGCATGATGTGGTCAAGACCCGGACACCCGGAGACATTTTCCGGGGTCACGAGGAGACCTTGTTTCTCTATCTCTCTTGCATTATGTTTGACACGTAGGTGTGTGATGGACTTCGTGCATGGTCGAGATCCGGGCATTTGGTGGGATGCACCATTGTCACGAGGAGACCCTGTGCTGTGGTATGATTGATCAGTGCTCGCTATGATTGGTTGCCTAAGCCATCATCTCTTGCCTTCGTTCAGACATCGTTATGTTGACAATTGTGTTAGCCAGGGGGAGTGTTGGTGTGTGTGGCTTCCACCTGTCGCGAGCGACGGCAAGGAGAGCAGTGGTACAGGAGAGCGCGACAACATGGTCCCGGATGCGGACCCCGGAGACACCGACGCGTCGGCAGGTGGTGGACCACCCACTCGGAGCTGACCGACGATTGCCCCAGCATCGTGGATGCTGTCTCGGACCTCATGCAGATTTTCTGCATCCTATCCTTGATGCGGATGCAGCTGGCACCGGAGCACCGACGAGTAGTGGCTCCATCCACCACCAGCTGCGAGAGAGCTGCCACGACGCCCTGGGTGCTTGCCGGGGTGCTTTGCGTTTTTTCTGCAGACGCTAACGTTTTCTCGGTGGACTGGCTCTTGTGCCCAATTTGCATGTTTTTCATTTTCTGTCCACCGATCGGTGCCGGACTTATGCGTGTGTTTTCATTTGTAGCGTCCAGCTTGAGAGTCTGCATCTCTAGGTTCAGGCGGCGTATCGTTTTGATTTGTCTGTGCAGAGTTACGGCTAGAACAGTGTTTTTGGGCCAGTTTTAGGACAGACCTTGCACTGCCGCATGCGACACCTGTCGTGCGCCGCGGCAGGTATTCATGCTGTGGAGTTGTCATTTGTTATCTCTCTGCAATTTTATTCATTTTGAGCTTCCTGACACTCTGTACGTGTCCCTACCCAGCCCCTTGTTGTTTTGTCTCTCACTTGTGACTGTTGTCACACGCTGACCTAACGCTGACGCCTAGTGTTGCGGCAAGTGGTTAGGAAGGTTTGAGGAAGTTCCTCATGGTATCAGAGTAAACGAGCCACAGCTTGTTGTGCTATGTTGCAGAGACGCAGCAGAGTGAGTGGCAATAGCGACAGCCACCCATAACAGTAGCAGCAAATCCTGGAGGGACCCACCACGACTATGTTGTAGGAGACTGGTGGAGGTAGTAGAGACAACGGCGACAGCTACAAGCAACAGCGGCCGTAGTAGCAATAAGCGGCGGGAAGCACCTATGGCGGTAGCGGCTACGGGCAGCACCCACTACAACAGCAGCACCAGGTGGTAGCAGAAGCCGTGTCTAGCTACCGGTGTGTACACAAAAGAAAAGGAGGAGAAGCAGCTCGCAAGAGAAGCAGTAGCTTGCGGCAGCAGCGGCTGCGAGCAGTGGCAGCACGCAGCAGTAGCAGCAACTTGCAGTAGCGGCGGCGGGCAGCAGCAGCAGCGGCGGCTATCAGCTGCAGCGGCAGCTGCAACAAGCGGCACCAACAGCTAGCGGCTACAAGTAGCAGCAGCTGGCGGGAGCGAGCAAAAGTAGCACCAGTAGGAGCAGCAGCAAACAGCTACAGCAGCAGCAGCATGCAGCAGGCATAGTGGCAGCAGCAGCAGCAGCAGCGGCGGCGCTGACGGGCAGCTGCAGCGTGCAGCCGCAGCTGCTCACGTGGGCTGCAACAGCAGCAGCAGCCCGCGCAATAGTGACAGCCGCAGCAGTAGCAGCCACTGCTGCTACTTGCTCGCCCCGCGAAGCTGCACTGCAGCTTCGTGTTGCGAACAAGCAGCGCGAGGCTGCTTGCTCGCAGCGAGCGAGCTTGCTAGACGGGCTCGCTCAAAGCGAGGGTCGAGCCAGACCGGAAAAAAAAGGAGAGAAAGGGGAGGGGGCTCGAGTGGGGCACCCCAAAAAACCCCAAAGGGGGCACCCGATGAGGTGGTACCATCGGAAAAAAAAAAACAAAAAAGAGGAGAGAAGGAGGACAGGGGGGTCCTCGAGTGGAGCAGTTAAGTAAGGCCCGGGAAGGGGTACCCCACTCGCGCCGAGTGTCGGTGAACAAAAAAAAAGGGTGATTTTTTGTTTTGGTTTTTTTTTCTTTTTTTACTTTTTAGTGTGGCTTGAGGCCACTACCGTCGGCTGACGCCAGGAACCGATGTAGCAGCAGCCGCCGCGAGAGTCACAACAGAAGTAGCAACAGTAAAGGTGGCTTCAGGNCGAGTGGGGCACCCCAAAAAACCCCAAAGGGGACACCCGATGAGGTGGCACCATCGCAAAAAAAAAAAACAAAAAAGAGGAGAGAAGGAGGACAGGGGGGTCCTCGAGTGGAGCAGTTAAGTAAGGCCCGGGAAGGGGTACCCCACTCGCGCCGAGTGTCGGTGAACAAAAAAAAAAGGGTGAGTTTTTGTTTTGTTTTTTATTTCTTTTTTTACTTTTCAGTGTGGCTTGAGGCCACTACCGTCGGCTGACGACGGGAACCGATGTAGCAGCAGCCGCCGCGAGAGTCACAACAGAAGTAGCAACAGCGAAGGTGGCTTCAGGCCACAGCCATCTGTTGACGACGGCACCTGGTGCAGCATCAGCGGCACCGAAGGTGAATTGAGGTCGCACGTTGCGATAGTTGCCCCATCGTCACCGGGTGCAACATTGTAGTAACACACTACGGCTGAGGTTGGCGCCTTGACTGACGACATCGCAGCCCGTCTGAGAGACGCTGCTGCATTCGTATCCCTCTACGTGGTCCTTTGTACCACCGGGGTCGAGTGTGTGAGATTATCACCTACGTTTTGCTCTCGACATGAGCTGCGTAGCGTGGCCGTGGGCGTTGCCATTGCCGTGGTCTGCGCCTGAGCCTCAGCCATGGCAGCCGCCATAGGTACAGTGGTCGATGTAGCCATGGC
Source organism: Penium margaritaceum (assembly GCA_023375785.1). NCBI lineage: Eukaryota > Viridiplantae > Streptophyta > Zygnematophyceae > Desmidiales > Peniaceae > Penium > Penium margaritaceum. The sequence continues at coordinate 165,096 of SZWC01003386.1, forward strand.
ACAAGTCCCACTTGTTCTCAGGGTTTTCGTGCTATTGCTATCGAGATAGGCAACACGGCTTGCGCCAGTGCCGACAGCGCCCTCCTCGGTTGCATCCTCCCTCGGTACGATCCTCTCCACCTCCTCCTGTAGTGGATACCTCACCGAGTGATGCCACAGCGCTTGTGCATGGTGATATGGCCGCCCTACACATGGAGGTCCGGAACCTCCAGCGCATGGTCCAGCAGCTCCTTGACCACGTGACATCCGAGCGAGCTGCCACCCCGCCACAGATTTTGCCTCCCACTTCATCCTCATCTTCCTCCCGATCCTGCATCCCGTCCTCCGACGATGCTAGTATACCGGATCTCCCATCTACATCCATCGCCCTCCGTTCCGTCTTGGAGACTGTCGGCATCATACCGACGGACGGACCCTCAGTCCCTCGCCGTACCGCTCGTTCTTGCACTCGTCGTGCGCGGCGGCGAGCTGCTCGCCTTGCACGCCGCGCACAGGGAGCACCATCAGACGCGGCTGTGGGAGGAGTCTCCGGTGACGAGACCCCCTCGTCTCCTGTCCACGGGTTGGTTTGCCGAGTCCCCACAGCTCCTACCGATGTGTCAGTCGTGGGGGGGATGGTTTGTCTGCTGACGACCGCGGCGAAGCTCGGCATTGGTGAGGCGACTCCTCTACAGCACAGGATGATTGAGGCGGATGACGCAACACAGCAGACTCAGCTAGCGGAGAGTTGGGCGTGGGGAGACGTTCGCCCTGATGGAGACTCTTCGTCGGAGGAGGATTGGTTCGATGCTGAGTTTGAGTCTGGGATGGAGATGGTGTTTGTTAATACCCTGGCGGATGACATGACGACGACCAATGCAGGAGCTGCGCCTGACGGTGTGCGCGCTCCCGCGTCAGCTGGTGTGGAGATAGATGCCATGGTGCCAGGAGCAGCAGCAGGAGCAGGCGATAGAGATGCTGACACTCGGCCCCCAGCAAATACCCAGGTCGTTCAGAAAGATGTACTGGGCAGTAGGAGCAGGTGATGGATCATCAGGACGAGACAGACTTCCTCTATGAGGATCAGCCGTCCATCATAGAGTGGTCGGACGCAGGGTCGGAGGCAGACGTAGAGGCCCTGTGTGCTGCCGTTCTGCCAGTCGCCGCAGCACGAGCACGAGATGGTCCCTCGGTGAGAGCAGACGTCCGTGTGTGCGACATGGAGGATGCAGAGCAAGCTGCGGACCTCCGACACCTCGCTATCCTAACGGGTGTTGCTGACACCACGGCGGTTCTAGCCGAGGACACAGCTACTCTCGTCCGAGGTACGGTTCCTGTACCTGAGTGCCTACGCTCCGCAGTCGACGAGCACGAGGCAGTGGTGGCTCGAGCGAAGGCGCACGTGCACAGTCTCATGGTCGAGCTCCGGGAGGCCAACAGCCGTTCTTACACCGTGGATGTTCTAGCACGACGGGCTGTCGATGAGTGTGTGGAGGATGTACACAGGCGTCTCGAGGCAGCCGAGTGGTCTCTACAGGATGCACGTCTTGGACAAGCGGACCTCGAGCAGCAGGTGGATGATGGGCTGCGCACTAGGGGTCACGAGGAGCACCATGGCACTGACCGCACCTTCGATGACCATGACATCGTCGCGGATGCAGCTGTACTTACACATGCCAACATCCGGCCAACATCTGATGGCCGAGCGACAGGTGTGTCACGAGCAGCAAGTGTCTTCGCAACAATTTTTCCTACAGCTCTAGACGAATTACGTGGCGACTCATTGTCTTGCGCTCCCGCTCTACCAGCACCTTGTGGCCCGACGGCACTTCAGTCAAAGACTGACGTAGAGGACGTCGACTTGTGCGACGAGCAGGCACAGCTCCACTCCTTCCTACGGGGTGAGACCGCTAGGCTACATGAGGCTTTGGCTTGTGCCAACGCGCACACTATCGAGGTCCACCGTCAAGTTTGTTTCGCTGCCCGTCTACATGCCGCAGATGCAGGCAGCCGGTCGGCTGCCGCTTCAGAGCTTGTCGAGCTCCACATGCGCCTTGACGCTGCAGAGGCCGCGAGGCGATATGCATCTCAGTAGTTGGAGGCCATACAGCAAGCAATTGTTTTGGAGGAGGCCCTTAGCGATGCACCAGTCACATGAGCACATGAGGACAGTAGTGACGACTACGACAACAATGACGATGACGGCAACAACGCCGCTCCGGGGTGAGGCTCTGTACGAGCACGTCCCACCAGCATCATCGTCACCCTCGTTATTGTTGTGCAGGGGTATGTGGCCATGGGGGAGCCGTGCTCCCTCACGGATTGTGCTTGGAGCAGCTATCCGCTTTGCTCAATCTATCAGCCTCTGCATCCCAGGGGGAGTGTTGGTGTATGGACTTTGGCCTGACACCCTTTTGAGGACAGCGAGGTTACTTGGGGTGTGGCACGATGCTATGATTGAGGTTATGTTGGTCGCGACCCGCACACCTGTTGAGTTCTACCCGTGTGACGTGGAGACCCATTGCCTACATGTGTTATGTATGATCCATGCATGATGTGGTCGAGACCCGGACACTCGGAGACATTTTCCGGGGTCACGAGGAGACCTTGTTTCTCTATCTCTCTTGCATTATGTTTGACACGTAGGTGTGTGATTAACTTCGTGCATGGTTGAGACCCAGGCATTTGGTGGGATGCACCATTGTCACGAGGAGACCCTGTGCTGTGGTATGCTTGATCAGTGCTCGCTATGATTGGTTGCTCGAGCCATCATCTCTTGCCTTGCCTCAGACATCCTTATGTTGACAATTGTGTTAGCCAGGGAGAGTGTTGGGGTGTGTGGCTTCCACCTGTCACGAGCAACGGCAAGGAGAGCAGCGGTACAGGAGAGCACAACAACATGGTCCCGGATGCGGACCCCGGATGTTGAATTCATGTCATTATCACACGGTGACCTCTGGCCTCGTTGCACACTCACATAACTGGTGCAGGTGACTGACCAGTGAGAGATGACTTCGCCGATTGACACGTCGTGACCAGAAGCTGAGAAGACGATCCATGGAGAGGCTCAATCAGAGCTTGCTTGCCTTATTTGAATTTCTCACATGCATTGGTGCACAATTGGTCATGAGCATAACCGGGTTTATCCTCTAGACAGATTGTTGCTTGGACGGTGACCTAGTTTCTGCTAGGAAATTGTTCTGTGGGCAGGTGAGGTCGAATCCACCAGTTTCGAGCTCGCTGCTCGCTCGCTCGCTCGCTCCCTCCTGCCCGTAACACCCCTGTGGCTTGTTACTCACCTAGCTTTTCACTTCAACTTTCACGTATGTCTTCGCCATGGCTGATGCAGACCTCGTGCATGGTTGCTTCCTTGCACAAGTCTAGCTGTCACTTGCTGGTCTAGCATAGTAATTTCTGGTATCAGAGCAGCCTACGTGGAAGACGGGCGGCGGATCGACCTGCCGCCCACGTATTCTGGGCCAAGCCCGCGACTGCCGCTCTTGGCATCACATGTCCACCCCGCCGTCACGAACTACCAGCACAGCAGCAGCTAACTGCTGTAGCATCAGCAACAGCGGGTGACGGCAATCTGCCGTTAGGGCTCTTTGGTCTTCCCCTCCCTCTGCTGGTTGGGCTCCCCTCTATTCCTGGGTTGGGTGGGGTTGGAACAGGTACCTACAGGTGTTCCCACAGCCTTCCCATATTTCCCACGCCCACAGGGGTGGGGGAAACGCTGCCAAAAACATTTCGGCAGCGTGGGGGGTCCGTCGCCGTCTCCTAGCAGCATTTGCAGCAGTTGCAACGTGAACAACGGCTCAGCTTCCGCAGCTCAGCAGCAGCAGCCCCGGAGCATCTCAGCAGCAGTGGCTCTAGCTCAGCAGCTCCGTAGCAACAGCCCAGCAGCAGCTCAGCAGCAGCACCTCAGCAGCAGCTCAGCATCAGCTCCGCAGCAGCATCTTAGCAGCAGCGCAACATCAGCTCAACAGCAGCTCAGCAGCAGCTCAGTAGCAGCTCAGTAGCAGCTCAGCAAACAGCTCAACAAACAGCTCAGCAGTAGCTGAGCAGCAGCTTAGCAAACAGCTCAGCAGTAGCTCAATGGCAGCAGTAGTAGCAGCAGCAGCAGCACTACAGAAGCAGCACGGCAGCAGCAACAGTAGCAGCAGCAGCAGCAGCTGCTGCAGCTGCAGCAGTAGCAGCAGTAGCAGCAACAGCAGCACTGCAGCAGCAGCACGGCAGCAACAGCAGCAGGAGCAGCAATAGCCGCAACAGCAACAGCAGAAGCAGCACTGCAGCAGCGGCACCTGCACCACAGCAGCCGCACAAGCAGTGTGACGGCAGCAGCAAGCAACGTGACGTGCAGCTGTGCTCCCAGCTTCTCTTGGCGCACAACCAGCAGCCTTGTAGCAGTCTCCGCACCACCGTCTGGTGGTGGCCGCCGTCACGCTGGCGCACTGGGAGGATCTCGGTGTTGACTCAGGGGAGAGCTCGGCACGGCAACGCCACATCCACCGTGACGCCGCCTCCGTTGAGGCAACCTTACCATCACAGCCAGTGCGGCCCTCCATACCGGTAAGCTCACCTCTTTCTCGTTCTCCTAGGGGGGTCGAGCATCCGCACATTAGCACTGGGGTGGACACCGCAGCTGCTTGCGTGTCCTCTGTCATAGGTCACGACATTGTTGCCGTGGCCACCAGGATTATGCGCACGGCCTTCGCGGTAGTCGATGCAGCAGCAGCAACCGCCGCCACACTTGCTGCCACTGCCCGAGCTTCTCGCGCCTCCGCCTCAACCTCGGTAGGACGCGTTGTTGAGTCATACACCAAAGCTGCCGTTGTAGCTGGTCCGGTGGCTGCCGCAACTGCAGATATCTTTACTCAGGTTGCTAAAGCCGCCTCTGCTGTGGCTTCCGCGACTACCTCAGCTGCGTCTGCCATGTCTGCGGCCGCTTCCTCCATTTGTACCTCCACCTCCGGTGCTGTTGCTGCTGCCTCATCTGCTCCTTCGACCGTCACCAGCGTCATCACAGCGGCCATCTCCATCGTTGCAGCCTTCACCACTCTTGGAGCCGTCCTCATCACCGGAGCGCTTGCTCTGGTGATCCCCTTTACATCCACTGTCTCCGTTGTCTCAGCTGCAACCGCTGCTGCTGTTCCACCGCTCCTTGCCTTGTTGCGCGCGCCTCCACCTCCTTCTGCTTCTGCTTTGTGAGGGTCCTCGGCTGCTGCTCTGTCTCCTTGCCTCCTTTCCTCTCTTGCGGGATCTTCTTGCTTGTCTGATNCGGCCGCTTCCTCCATTCGTACCTCCACCTCCGGTGCTGTTGCTGCTGCCTCATCTGCTCCTTCGACCGTCACCAGCGTCATCACAGCGGCCATCTCCATCGTTGCAGCCTTCACCACTCTTGGAGCCGTCCTCATCACCGGAGCGCTTGCTCTGGTGATCCCCTTTACATCCACTGTCTCCGTTGTCTCAGCTGCAACCGCTGCTGCTGTTCCACCGCTCCTTGCCTTGTTGCGCGCGCCTCCACCTCCTTCTGCTTCTGCTTTGTGAGGGTCCTCGACTGTTGCTCTGTCTCCTTGCCTCCTTTCCTCTCTTGCAGGATCTTCTTGCTTGTCTGATTGGGGTTGGGCTGTCCTGCAGCACACATCCCTCGTGCCTTGGGCACGTCCAGTTTTCCCACGCCCACTGGGGCAGGGGAAACTCTGCCGAAATCTGTCCGGCAGGACCTCGTCGACGTCACCATGCCGAGTGACGACAAATCAGTCATAGCTGACCTGCAGCGCCAGCTGCGCCTCTCTCTCGAGGCGCAGCACGAGGCTGAGGACCGCCTCAAGCTCGCCGATGATAATCGCGCCGCCTTTGCTGATGAGGTTGTAGCTATTGTGCTTAAGCGCCTCCCTGCTGTTTCCGTCCCCACCGCTGCTACCAGCGCTAGCACCACTGCGGCTGCTTCCTCCACACCCGCTGCTTCTAGTACCGTTGCCGGAAACACTGCTGTCACGCCTTCCGCTGCCAATCCCAATCCTGTCACGCGCCAGCATGAATTTTTCTCGCAGCCGCCTGTCCTGTCCGCCGGACTCGTCTTCTCCTCTTGGGAAACCCGCTTCAGCGCCTGGGCCCAGGGGGAGCGTCTGTAGGAATACTATATCCCAGCTGTCGCACCTTTTACCCATGTCGCTGCTGAGTCTGCCCGCGCTGTCCATGCCCTCATTGCTGCTACGCCAAAGACGCTTGTCGACGAGGTCGGTACCTACAACGCCGATCCCGCCGTGCAGCCTCTAGCTGATCTTGTTGGTGCCTACACCATGCTTCGCCGTCGCACCACAATCACTGGTCAGGCAGCCCAGAGTGCCCTCATTGTGCAGTTCAACACGCTCATAATGCGTGCTGACGAGTCGGCTAACGCCTACCGGGCACGCGGGCTCAAGCTCCTTCGTGAGCTCGACAGAGCCGCGCCAGGCCAGCTAGCTGCTGTCCACACCATGGTCAACGGGTTGATTCCTGAGCTGTCATACCTCCTCCGTGACGTCAAATCTGATGAGCTGCTGCGTCTCGCTTCTCAGCCCGTTCCTCTTGATTCCCCACCGGGCATTGGCGCTCTCTGGGACTTCGTTGCTGATCGGCTTGCTGCTTGATGGACCAGCCTTCAGAACAAACGCCTGCACTACGCTGCAGTCGCTGGCGTTGCTGCAGCCACCACCGCTTCCTCCTCTGCTTCCTCATCGGCTGCCGCCGCCTCCTCCACATCCTCGTCTTCCTCGGCAGGTACGGCCACCGCTCTCGCCTCCCAGGGGCGCGGGCGTGGCAGTGGTTGCGGAAAGGGCAAGGGTAAGGGCAAGGACACTGCACCATCCCGTGTCCCTGGTGAGGTTGTGTGCTGGAACTGTGGTTCCTCGGCACATTCTGCTCGTGCGTGCCCTGCGCCTCCTGACGATCTGCACCTGGCCTGCTCTATGCGTGCGCACTAGGCTCACACCGGCAGCTCTCTGTCTTCTTCCGCCACCAACTCCAGCTCCACCTCCGTCTCTCGACCTGTCAGCTCCACCTCGGCACAGATCTACTCCACCGCTGGCGTTTCCATAGCTCCACCCCCCATCCCCTACCTGTGGGGTTGGCCATCGCCCTACGGAGCACTCGTGTACGCCGGGCCCCATTCTTCGGCGTACATCCCACCTCCGTGGTTCCCACCTCCCTCGGGTTTGTCTCCTCCCTCTTCCGCAGCGTCCGTCGATGGCGAGCGCCAGCTGGAGCAGTCTCTTCTCCAACGTCTTCACCTCCGCGATCAGGGAGGTGAGAGTGTGTCTTCGTTGGCCAGAGGTCTCCCTTGTCACACTGACACTGTCCTTCGTGGGGACCCCCCCGGTCATGTTCTTGGGCTCCCGTCTGCATCTGTTCCGTGGGTTGAGCACTGGCAGTCTATCGTTCTTCCTCGTTGCCTGTTTGTCTGTGACTCTGCTCCACCCTCTGTTGGCACTATTGCCACCTGTGGCATCCTTCCTGGTCTTCGTGTCTCCGGTGGCTTCTGGGTTCTCGACTCCGGGGCCACCCACCACATGACCTCTGTTCGCTCAGCATTTGTCTCGTTGGGTCCCGCTGGTTCCGTCCGCTTTGTTCGTACTGGTTCTGGTCAGTTGCTGCCTGTCCAGGGCGTTGGCGTTGTCCGTTTTGTTGGTCCCGGTGGCGTGCTGTTTCTGCCCGACGTATTGTATGTGCCTTCTTTGGAGCTCAGCCTGTTGTCCGTGCCCTCCCTTGACAATCAGGGCATGGATTTCTCCGCCAGTTCGGGTGTTGGCACTGTCTGCATTTGTTCCACTGGTCGCATCGTTCTGCGCGGGGTTAAGTGTGATGAAATCTACCGTGTGCCACTCATTGCTCCCGCTCCCCACTCTGTTGGCTCCTCTCTTGCTCACGTTGCACCATCTCTCTCACCCGCTGACATCCAACTCTTACATCGTCGGCTTGGCCATGTCCACACTGATGCCATCTCCAGCATGCTCCGTCTCCAACCTGTTGTTGGGCTATCACCCTCCACCTTTCCTTTGCCGTGTCCCTCAGACTGTCTAGACTGTGCCCAAGGAAAAATGCATCATTCTCCCTTTTCTTCCTCTGACTCCCGGTCCACCCACCCCCTTGCTCTTGTTCACGCTGATGTCATGGGTCCTCTCTCCCATGACTTTCTTGGGGGTGTTGGGCGTTATGTTTTGTGCCTCACTGATGACTTCTCCCGCTATCGTTGGGTCTTCGCTCTTCGCCAGAAGAGTGACGTCCCTGTTGTCATTGAGTCATGGTTCTGCCAGGCTGAACGATCTTGTGAGCACTCCCTGCATGTCTTCCGCAGCGACCGTGGCGGTGAGTTCCTCGGTCCCACCGTCCGGTTCCTTGAGTCTCAAGGGGTGTGTCTGGAGACCTCCGCTCCCTACACACCCCAACAAAATGGAGTCTCTGAGCGTTGGAACCGGACTCTTGCCGACGGCGTCCGTACCCTTCTTTCTGAGTCCGGTCTTCCTCCTCTGTTCGCCTTTGAGGCCATGAGTTACATGACCTGGGTTTGGAATCGCGTCCCGCACGGGCCCCTTCCCCGCTCGGTCACGCCTTTTGAGCGTTGGTACGGGACCTGTGCTGACCTGCGACTCGCTCGCGTCTGAAATAGTGTTGCGTCCGTCTGGCTCCCTGAGGACCTTCGTGACGGCAAACTCTCTCCTTGTGGGCGCCTCTGCCCTTTCTTGGGCATGTCTGCCCAGTCCAAAGCTTGGCGCTTCTGGGACCAGGAGCGCCAGCGCGTCATTGAGTCCCACGATGCCCTTTTCTTCGAGTCTGTCTTTCTCCGTGACCTCAGTCATCACTCAACGGCCGCCTCCCTGCTGCCGCTCTCTCGGTTGCGGGGGGAAATCAGGCCTGCGGCTCCCGTTGTCCCTGCAGTCCCTGCTGTTGTCCCTCCCTCGCAGCCTCCACCCTCGGAGCGGCCTTCGTCGTTTGGCACTGTGACTCCTTCCCTTTCTCCGTCCGTGTCGTCCAGCTCGCTCAGAGCTCTTGCGTCTCCTGTGTTGTCCTCCCCAGTTCCATCTGAGTCCATTTCTCCTGCACACTCCTCAGCGGCTCCGTCCAATCCGCTTACCCCTGCTCCGCCGTTGTCTGGTGACCCTCTTGGTCCTGCTCCCATCGAGCCCTTTGTTCGTGGCGGGCGTCTCCGCGCGCTCCCCTCTCGTTCCTCCAGTGTCGCCGCTCCATCCGTCCGTCCTGTCCAGTCCCACCCAGAGCAGCCTGTAAAGCTACCGGCTGGCATGGACGCCTTGGGCCTGGCCACAGCAGTGGTCCACCCCAGCTCTGCCCTTGGGCAGACGCTGCTCAAGTCTGAGCACGAGCGCGCTCTCGAAGCCGTCATCCGCAGCAGTGTCGCTGAGTGTCACACGACAGTTGCTGCTGCACCCTCGTCCGACCCGATTACTGTTCGTCAGGCACGCACTGCGCCCGACTCCCAGCAATGGGAGGCTGCTATGCAGGATGAGCTTCGAGCTCTTGGTGACCACATCGTCTACAAGCTGGTCGATCTCCCGCCCGGTCGCAAAGCCATCGATGCACGATGGGTCTTTAGGCGCAAGTACAAGCCCAATGGCAAGCTTGACAAGTATAAGGCACGTCTCACCGCCAAGGGGTTCTCACAAGTCCATGGCGTTGACTTTGACGAGACGTTTGCCCCTATCGGACGCTACACCACTGCTCGCGCCCTTCTGAGTCTTGTCGCCCACCATGACTGGGAGCTCGAGCAGATGGATGTCAACAACGCATTTCTGCACGGTCAGTTGGATGAGGAGATTTACATGGTGGAACCTCCAAGGTTCTCTGATGGCACTGACAGGGTGTGGAGACTGCGCAAGGCTCTCTATGGCCTAAAGGAGTCACCACGGTGTTGGAACCAGGAGATCACCTCTACCCTGGAAAAGGGTGGATACCGTCGTAGCACAGTGGATCCTTCTCTCTTTGTTGCTCCCAACTCTGCACTGTTTGTTGCAGTCCTCGTCTATGTGGACGACCTCCTCATTGCATCACCAAGTCGGGAGGCAGTGTCGACTGTGAAGTCCCTGCTGCAGTCCACGTACAAGATGAAAGACTTGGGCCCAGCTCGAGTGTTTCTCGGCATGGAGCTTGAGCGTGATTGTACTCACCGTGTTCTTCATATCCACCAGGCTGCATATGTCAGAAGCCTGGGAGAGCGCTTTGCCTCGCTCCTTGATTCTGTGCCCGCAGCATCCACGCCGATGACGCCTGCCGGGCAGAGGTTGTTGAAAACACTGGATGTGTCCAGGCTGGGGGAGCCAGTGGATATGACCGACTACCTGCGCGTCATAGGGTCCTTGATGTACTTGGCCACTACCACACGAGCAGACGTTGCTTTCGTTGTGAACTTCCTTGCACAGTTCTCACAATACCCACGGGTGTGGCACATGGAGGCCGCACTGCATGTTGTTCGCTATGCGCTTTCCACTGCACAAGTTGGTCTCTGTTACCGGGCACAGCCGTCCGTCGTTGTTGATGGCTACACTGACAGTGACTGGGCGCATGACACAGATGCACGCAGCCGCACCGGCTATGTCTTTCTCGTGGCGGCACAGTTGTCTCCTGGAAGAGTGGTAAACAGGGTTGCGTCACACGCAGCTCCAGTGAGGCAGAATATGTCGCCCTTGGTGCAGGCACTTGTGAAAGCGTTTGGTTGTGTCGGTTGTTTCAGCAGCTGCGTGTACCCATTCGCTACGTCACCTTGCGCTGTGACAATCAAAGCACAAAAGCTATTGCTGAGCACAACGGCATGCATCACACTCGCACCAAGCACATCAATATAGAGCACCATTTTGTACGTGAGCGTGTGGCTGCAGGTGATGTCAAGATTGTGTGGGTTGACACGCGACAGCAACGAGCTGACTTTCTCACGAAGGCACTCAGCAGCAATGTCTTCAAGGCAGCAGTGCACGCTGTTGGGCTACTGTGTCCTCGTGATGCTCCTGGTTGAGTTGTCATGCCAGTGCTCGTGTACAGTCTTGTGTTGTGCCACGTCTTGTGACGTTCGCGCTGTGCCTCTGCGTGTCATTCTTGTGCGTCGGCTGTGGGTCATGGGGGAGTGTTGAATTCATGCCATTATCACACGGTGACCTCTGGCCTCGTTGCACACTCACATCACGGGTACAGGTGACTGACCAGTGAGAGATGACTTCGCCGATTGACACATCGTGACCTGTCAGTTGTCATTTCTCTCTGCATATGCTGTATTGAAGCATTCAGACACTTTGCCTTGAGTCTCCTAGCCAAACCCTTGCCGTTGTGTGTACGACCTGTGACTGTCGTCACCATCTGACCAGGCACTGACGCCCGGTCAGCGGCCGTGTTGCTAGGAAGCTTCTACGCACTTTCTCATGGTATCAGAGTAGTGAGACAGTTCTCACTGAGCTGCGCAGCAGAAACGCAACAGAGCAGCAGCAGTGAGAGTCACCGCTGCAGCAGAGTTTTCTGGGATCTGTTGGAGACGGCCGGTCGCCGTCAACGTACTCCACCCACCACGTGAGATCACAACTGCAGAGGCAGCAGCAGCGGCGTCTACCGCCACGCAGAGGTGTGTGGCAGCTGCGGTGCGTGCAGCCGCCCTCCCACAGCCGCAGCAGCAGAGCAACAGCAGCAGAGGCGATGGTGGCAGCAGACAGCAGCAGCGCAGCAGTAGCGGCCGCAGCAGCAGCGTGGCAGCAGCGACGGCAACAGCAGCGCAGCAGCAGCGTTGGCAGCAGCAGCGCAGCAGCGGCAGCGGCACAGCAGCAGCAGCAGCAGTCGCAGCGGCAGCAGCAGCGCAGCAGTGGCAGCAACAGCAGCGCGCGGCGGCTGCAGCCAGCAGCAGCGCGCGGCGGCGGCAGCCAGCAGCAGCTGCAGCGCGCAGTAGCAGCCGCCGCGGGCAGCAGCAGCCGCCGCCCGCAGCAGCAGCAGCAGCAGCGTAGCCGCTGCTGCCACCGCTGCACACGCAGCTACGCAGCTGCTGCTTTAGCTGACAGCACAGCTGCAGCAGCAGCTGGGCGGAAGCTGCAGCGCAGCTTCCGCGGAGCTGCCGCGCGCCACCGCGAGGCGGCTCAACACGCGGCAGAACCGTGACAAGAGGAAAAAAGAAGAAAGGGAGGGGACGAGCTGACGTCAGCATTGTTGATTGCTGACATCATCAGGTCGTGCTGACATCAGCAACCACTTGCTGACGTCAGCATTACACTTAGCCAAATTTTCACCCGGAATGTCAAAAGTTGCCAGCGTTTCAAATCGCCGAGAAACGCAGACGGTTTTAAAATCCAGCAAACTTGACCTGTCGTCCCATAGTGAGCGGCGACATGAGTTCGCCCGACGACAAGGACAAGGGACCAGGTGATCCCTCCTCTACTTCAGGGGTATTGAGCCCTCGCTCGCAGGCCATTGCGGACCTGCGCAGCCAGCAGGAGGAGATGCGTCGTCTGCAGCGAGAGCAGACTAACGTGAGCCGCAGCTGACTGAGCTCCTGCGTGCTCAGTCCACGGCTCCTTCGTGGATTTCTGAGGGAGCTGGCGGCGTTGCGGTCTCCACCCAGCACTCGGCCCAGGTGCCCGCGACAGGTGCTCCGCCTGCTTCACCTCCTGGTGTGGTTTCTCCACCACCTGCGGACCTCCTTGATGACGAGCCATTCATGCCAGGCTTCGAGGATGACTCCCAGGAGCGGGAGATTCGTCTTCTACAGAAGCGCCTCCGTCAGCTGCAGACGGGTATCCGACCTCCACCCGTGTCCCCGATACGACCGTCATCTGACTTCCCCGGTTATCACCCTCTTCCAGGAGTTTTCCCCGTCTCTCGCCCTCCTCAGCCTGCGACTGCTCTCCCCACGGAGCGGCAGCCAAAGGACTTTGAGGCACCACCTCCACAGTACATCAGCGAGGATGGATTTGACTCCTAGGAGATCCTCTTTCAGGTGTGGGCCACTTCCGAGGGAGTGTGGCCTTACTACCACAGCCCATACCAGTCTACAGATCCAGCACAGGTAATGACAGCAGTCCGGGCCATGCGAGGACTTCTCTACGCCATGCCACGCGAGACTCTCGTCGACTTTCGCCCCTTCCTCGGCGAGGCTGGCACAGGCACCGGAGCTGATCCTCGTGGAGGCTGGGATCTGGTGTTGTCCCTACTGGCCATAGAGACGCACGCTACGCGTGCGTCACACATTTGTGCTTTCCACTCGCTCCGTCAGGGACCAGCGGAGCCTGCGGCGGATTACTGCCGATGCGCCATACGTATTTACACGCGTCTGGGGATCTCAGGGGGCACACAGCTGTGGGCACTTCGGACAATCATGCTCGGAGTTCGCCTGGAGTACACCGACATTTTCATACGGTACAGCGACGCTGTTCTCGAGCCTTTCTCAGCCACCCTGCAGTTGCTCCCTTGGGCCCATCAGCTTTTCCTCTAGGTGACGTCGGCCCGCGAGGCAGCAGTAGCACATCAGGAGACTTCCCTCGCTGCAGCAGTCCTAGCCTCACCACCATCTTCCCTCCTGCAGTCACCCTCATCTACCTCTATCACGACCGCATCTTCCTCCTCCTCTTCGACCCCGTCTACACCCACGCGGACGCAGGGCGTTGCAGCAGCTCCCCAGGGGAAGAAGAAGAATAGGAAGCGCGGATCGGGTCAGCAGCAGTCGTCATCCAGTGGTAGCAGTGGCCGTTCCGTGCACTGCTACAACTGTGGAGGTGCCCATCGCTACACCGAGTGCCAGCAGCCGCTTGACTGGGAGCGCATCACTCGCAGACTTCAGGCTACCCATGATGCCCACACTGCGTTCGGCACGTCACCCGCACACTCCTCTGGACGCGCGGCGGCCACGACTGCAGCTGTTCCTGCGTCCTCACCAGCGAGCAGCAGTGCTCCANGCCTCACCACCATCTTCCCTCCTGCAGTCACCCTCATCTACCTCCATCACGACCTCATCTTCCTCCTCCTCTTCGACCCCGTCTACACCCACGCGGACGCAGGGCGTTGCAGCAGCTCCCCAGGGGAAGAAGAAGAATAGGAAGCGCGGATCGGGTCAGCAGCAGTCGTCATCCAGTGGTAGCAGTGGCCGTTCCGTGCACTGCTACAACTGTGGAGGTGCCCATCGCTACACCGAGTGCCAGCAGCCGCTTGACTGGGAGCGCATCACTCGCAGACTTCAGGCTACCCATGATGCCCACACTGCGTTCGGCACGTCACCCGCACACTCCTCTGGACGCGCGGCGGCCACGACTGCAGCTGTTCCTGCGTCCTCACCAGCGAGCAGCAGTGCTCCAGACCCACGTGACCGCACCATCGCCGAGCTTCGTCATCTTCTGGCGCTTCGCTTTGAGGGAGGTGAGAGTGTGTTGTCATCGTCGAGTGGGTCACAGACTACTTGTTCATCCGTCCTCGTGACTCGTGATGACACGTGTGGGGACGCACAGTCCGCATGTGATGATGATGGGCCTGACTGCAATGACTGGATTCATGAGTCTCACCTTCGTGATGTACGTCCTTCCTTCCCACTGACGGCTCAGCGTCCCTCTGATGCGGAGTGTTCCATTGCTCGTTGTACAGTGACGTCCACCAGTCATGACAGCGGTGGCACTTGGATCATCGATTCCGGTGCCACCCACCACATGACATGTCGTCGTAATGACTTTGTGGTACTTGGTCCTGTCACGACTGTCCGTTCTGTTCGTACAGGCTCTGGTCAGTCCTTACCGGTCCACGGTGTTGGGTTGTATGCTTTGATGGTCCGTCTGGCCCCCTGTATCTCTCTGATGTGCTGTTTGTGCCTGATCTTGAGCTCAGTCTGCTGTCTGTGCTTGCCTGCACTCTGATGGGTCTCTCCGTTGAGCACACCGCTGATTCAGCGACGGTGACTGCTCTTGACACCCGTAGCATTGTCCTGTGTGCTTCAGTCGTAGATGATTTGTACCGCATTGCTTGGCCATCCTCCCCTTGCTCTCCCCCTTCCTCTGGACGTGTTTTTGTCACTAGTGTTCTATTCCCAGAACACCAGAGATTGCTTCACCGATGTCTGTGCCATGTGGGCTCCGACACTGTGTCAAAGCTCATACAAACACAGCACGCTCTTGGCCTTGACGTGGCTTCTTTCGAGAAGCCACCCAAGACCGACCGCCTTTTTTACGCTCAGGGAAAGATGCACCGGTGCACTTACCCTGATTTGCATTCCCGAGCGCTGAGGCCACTCAAGCTGGTCCACTCGGACCTGCTTGGTCCTCTCCCGGTCGAGTCCATGTCCGAGAGGGGCCGGTATGTTCTGACGCTGACTGATGACTTCACCCGGATGCAGTGGGTCTACAGTCTGCATCAGAAGAGCGACGCCGCCCTTGCGGTTCGGCTCTGGCTCGTGATGGTTGAGGGTCATTCTCGCCACACGCTACATACCTTTCGCTCGGATCGCGGTGGTGAGTTTCTCTATGAGATGGACTCCTTCTTTGCTGAGCACAGCATTTTTAACCAGGTCTCCGCTCCTGCTACTCCACAGCAGAACGGTGTCTCTGAGCGCTGGAACCGCACCATGGAGGATGCGGTCCGCGCCATGCGGTCTGAGAGCGGTCTCCCGGAGTCCTTCGCCTTCGAGGGCTTTGCCTACATGACGTGGGTCTGGAACCGCCTCCCGCATGGTCCGCTTTCGGATCATGTTACGCCGTACGAGCTCTAGTTTGGCCACGGTGCCGATCCACGTCTCGCACGCGTCTGGGGTTCCCTGGCCTCCGTGTGGTACACCGAGGACCAGCAGGGGTCCAAGGTGTCCCCTCGGGCCACTTGTGTGCCTTCATCGGCATCTCCCCGCGGTCAAAGGCCTGGCGGTTTTGGGACCCCAGTCGCCGTCGTGTCATCGAGTCCCGTGATGCGCTGTTTTTTTAGTCTCTCACATACCGTGATCTCACTTCGATCACACCCCTTTCTGCAGCTCATGTCACTTCCTGTGAGGGTCCTCGGCGGATGGGGGAGACTTATCCGCCAGCGACCATCTCTCGTCAGGCTGATGTGTCCGCTGGAGTCTCCTCACGATCTCTAGCACTTGACGATCCGACTATCATTGCCGTTGGTCCAGAGATCCCGCCTGTCCAGCCTGCTTCACACCCCACAGATACCGCTGCTCTCACGCCTCCTCCTGCATCACCACCTGTGTCCACTGGCACCCCTGCTCCGGCGTCTGACCCAGCCCAGCCCACTCCTGTCCCTACGTTGGCTGACACTCCTATCTCAGTGTCCAGGCCAGCCTTGCCCGCTGTCACTCCCAGCTCAGTGTCCCCCATACATGCTTCCCCTCGCACGGCATCTCCGGCTGCCTCGTCTCAGCCCTCACCAGCTGTGGTCGTACCTGTCCCTGTGGTCGTACCTGTTCCTGAGCCTGAGGTGCACCCCTCGACCTCCGGTTACTCCCGTGAGCCCGGTGGTCCCCTTCGACCACTGGATTCCGGAGCTCAGCGAGCGTCAGGTCTTGGACCCAGGCGTTCCTCTCGCAGCATCGCGAGCGGTGATCCAGGCACAAAGGCCTTAGGCCTGAGTGTCCGCACTGAGCTTTCAGAGGTACACCCAGCGTGCCCCATCGGGCACGACCTGGTCACTCGCGAGTTCCATATTGCCTGTGATGCAGCAACTGATCTCGTGGCCGTCAGGCCTGACACTGAGGCGTGAATACTTGCCACGCAGAGTTCCCCCTCCTTGGCACCTGACCCGGGCACATTGAGGGAGGCTTTCTCATCGCAGGATGCTGATGCCTGGCGAGCTGCTTGCGAGGATGAGCTTCGCGCTATCCGAGAGCACAGAGTCTACGAGCTGGTCGACCTTCCCCCTGGGAGGAAGGCAATTCAGGTCAAGTGGGTCTTTCGCAAGAAGGTGAAGCCGGATGGCTCACTGGAACGCTACAAGGCCTGCTTGGTCGTCAAGGGGTACTCTCAGATTGAGGGAGTTGATTACACTGACACCTTTGCCCCTGTCGGCCGCATGACCTCAGCTCGAGCTCTGTTTGGTGTAGTGGCTTAGCATGACTGGGAACTGCACCAGATGGATGTGAACAACGCGTTCCTCCATGACTCTCTGGATGAGGAGATCTACGTGGCTCAGCCACCAGGCTTTGAGGACAATGACAAGGTCTGGCGCTTGCGCAAGTCCTTGTACGCCCTCAAGCATTCTCCACGGTGTTGGAACCGGGAGATCACTGGCACCTTGACTCGCGCAGGATACGTACAGAGCAAGGCAGACCCCTCACTCTTCATCCTACCGACACCCGAGCGGTTCACCGCCATCCTGGTCTATGTTGATGACCTCCTGATCGCATCTCCGTCCCTGGAGGCCGTGAAGGAGGCCAAGGCTGTGCTGCAGACCGCCTACAGGATGAAGGACCTCGGTCCTGCATCGGTGTTTCTTGGTATGGAGATCGTGCGAGATTGTAGACATCGGACATTGTTGCTGCATCAGGCCCGATACGCATGAGTCGTGGGGGAGCGCTTTAGCGATCTCCTTGGTGCAGTGCCCACTGCTTCCACACCCCTCACACCTGATGGGCAGGATGCCCTGAAGGTGGATGACCCTACACAGCTGGGGGAGACAGTGGACGTGACCTAGTACCTCCGTCTTATCGGATCTCTGATGTACCTGGCCACTACCACGCGTCCCGACATCGCGTTCGTCGTCAACCTCCTCGCTCAGTTCTCGCAGGCTCCACGTGCGAGAGCCCTTCACGCGGCTGTGCAAGTGGTACGATACGTGGTCTCCACGCCGTATCTCGGACTCTGCTTTCGTCGGCAATGATCTTTGGTCCTTGACGGCTACACTGACAGCGACTGGGCTTGGAGCCCTTACGGGCGTAGTCGCACTTGCTATGTGTTTCTGCCTAGTGGTACCGCTTTGTCTTGGCGAAGCGGGAAGCAGGGCTGCATTGCACGTAGCTTGTCGGAGGCAGAGTATGTAGCTTTGGGCGCAGGGGCTGCTGAGGCAGTTTGGCTGCAGCGCTTGTTTCTTGAGCTTGGGCAGTCAGTACCCGCCATTGTGCTGCGTTGCGACAACCAGAGTGCTCTCGCCATTGCGGAGAACTCTGGTGTCTTTCACGCTCGCACAAAAACAAATTGCGGTTGAGCATCACTTTGTTTGTGATCTGATGGAGCGACGCGTGATCTCCATCATGTGGATTGGCACTGACTTGCAGCGTGCTGATTTCTTGACGAAGGCACTTGCCCGCAGAAAGTTCCTGGTGGCCATTCGTTCTGTTGGGCTTCACCCCGTGCATGACAGTGGTTGAGTGTGGGATGTACGTTTGCGTCTCATCTGTCTCTGTCACCCACTATGTGGTTGTACCAGTGCTGCACGCGTATGGACATGCGTACCATCGGGTCATGGGGGAGTGTTGTGCTTTGTGCCGTTCCTGTACAGTTTGCTGTGACCACTCGGCCGTGTCCATACTCGTGCAGATCCGTAAGGCAAGCGGCCCTGGTGACACCGGCGCGACGACAGGCGGCAGACTACCCGCTTGGAGCTGACCGACCACTGTTCCAGAGCCCCAGATGCCAC